>JAKMWZ010000223.1:0-85117 GCA_025328985.1 Colletotrichum sp. SAR11_239
GTGGTGGTGGTGGTGGTGGTGGGCAGGAAATTGGGGGAGGGGGAGGGGGATTTGGAGATGCAGAAGTACATTTACATGAACATGATTATGGACATGGACATGCCGGCATCTTCTCACCCTCAGCGACCCTGACCGAGAACCTGGACAACTTGTCGAATCATCCAGCAGCTGGTGGCAACACAACATCAGCTTCCGCTGCTGCGTCTGTCAACAACAAGCCACCACCCTCCAGGCCGAGTCTGGGGAAGAAGGGTCGCAGGGGTCATTCATCTGGGTCTGGGTCTGGATCTATCTCCATCTCTAGTAGTGGTGGTTTGGGCACAGGAACATCATCCCCAAGCTCCTCTCGCAGAACATCCGCCCGCATTCTTAAGACCTCCCCGCCGTCATCTGCCGCCGCGTCCCGGGCCACCTCCGTCTCCCCTACTACCGTATTCTCTTCTTCCACCAACACCACCACCACCTCTCCCTCTCCCGTGTCTGCGGCCACCACTGCTGCAACCTCGGCCGCGACGACGCGCTCGTCGACTGTGACTCCAACTGGAGCAGCAGCAGCAGCAGCAGCAACACCAGCAGCAGCAACACCAGCAGCAAGCCGCAAGGTCTTCCCCAAGAGCATGGAGCCTCCCGTCGTCTCATTCTACGGCGCGGAGCCCATTCCGCTCCCGTCGCGCTTCGCCGGCGTCAAGAAGCGCCTCATCGCCGGCCACGAAGCCGCCGTCGAGGCTTCTTGGCGCCGCCTCCTCGACGCCCTCAGGACCGAAATCGCCGACATCCAGACCAGGGGCTCCGATCTCATCCCCTCAATCAACTTCACCGACATCAACGACCCCGTGCGCGTCGAGGCCTTCGCCCACCGCCTGCGCAGGTATGGCGTCGCCGTCATCAAGGGCGTCGTCTCTCCCACCGACGCCCAGAGCTGGGTGCAGGAGACGCATGAGTATCTAGACAAGAACCGCGAGTTCAAGCCGCCAGCACTACACGACCCGACCTGCATCGACCTCTTCTGGACGCCGGTGCAGGTCCGCGCCCGCGCGCATCCCAACATGCTGCGCGCGCAGAAGTTCGCCATGTCCTTCTGGGAGTCGACGGACGATCTGCACATCACGCGCGCCCCCGTGAGCTACGCCGATCGCCTGCGCATCCACAACGACAAGCTGGGCGCCGTCGGCCAGCAGAACGGCAACTCGGCCGCCGACTCCCTCAATGCCAGCGCCGTCATCGCCCAGATCGACAGCGGCAGCCTGGAGCGCTGGGAGCCCGACGGCTACGGCCGCGGCGGCACCTACGAGGCCGTCTTTCGCGGCGACTGGGAGTCGTACGACCCCTGGGACCCGGCCGGCCGCGTCGGCGCCACGACGGACCTGTACAACGGCGCCGGCGCATGCAGCATCTTCCGCATGTTCCAGGGCGTACTGGCGCTCACCAAGGTCGAGCAGGGCATGGTGCGCGTCCTCCCCTCGCCCAAGCTCGTCGCCGCGTACTTCCTGCTCCGGCCCTTCTTCTCACCGAAACGCGGTCCGCCGGAGCAGCCGGATGGCGGCAAGGCGGATCAATGGGCGGCCTACCTCGACGCGTCGAACTGGACGCTCGACCCGGAGCCCAACACCATCATCCACGGCGCCGTTCCCGGCCACGCGCAGCGTATCACGGAACGATGGCACCCGCATCTGCATCTCCGGAGGAGCCTGGTGTCTCTGCCCAGCATGCAGGCGGGCGACTATGTAATCTGGCACTGCGACCAGGCCTACTCAATAATCACGGGTGGCACGAGACTCGGCGTCCCGCCCTCACTGCAGAACGAGTCTAACGAGCTGTCCCTCTTGACTTACACCCCCGTGTGCCCGTTAACCCAGACCAACGCGCTCTTCCTCGCCCGCCAGCGGAAGGCCTTCCAAACCGGGCAGCCGGGACCGGACTTTGATACCCTGTTCGCCCTGGGCAGCGAGGCCTCGCACCAGGACCGTCCCGGTGCCAAGGAGGTCGAGGAGTACGGTGGAGTCGACGGCCTCAGGGCCATGGGTCTGGCGCCGTACGACGTCGAGCCCGCCGGCGCATCGCCCAAGAGGGAGCTAAACGGGGGTGGTGATGCGATGGACATTGACGACGAAGAGGGCCTACGCAACAAGTCCAGGACGGAGTCGGAGCAGGAGCTTCTGAGGCTCGCCAACATCATCCTGTTCCCCAACCGCTACGACTTTTACATCCCGACGAACGGGAACGGCACGCGGAGCAGCGGTGACCGGACGCCGCGCGCGCAGGGAGCGCCTCCCAAGACCAAGGTGAATGGGGCAAAGAGCTGACGGCGTTGGTTGAAGGGGCGGTGGCGGCGTGGCGGTAAGCGTCTTTCGTCGGCCAGAGACGACGAGGATGAGGACGAAGACGATGAGCATGAGCCGGAGACTGTTGTTGAGACCGAGACCGTGGCCTCCAAGGTTAACGAGAAGGATACCATAACAGTCACGGTCACCGCGGCGGATGTCTAGATTGCGTTTTTCTTACCATGATACCCTGCAGTCTGGCCATCCGTCGGTCGGATTGAGAGAGAGACGGAGAAAGGATGTAGAGAGCGAGGAGGAATTTTGTGAGACCGCCCCCTTCAACGTGACGCTGGAAAGCAAGCAAGCAAGCAGACATGTATGCGCAGACGATGATGATGATGATGACGGAGACTCGACGTTACGAGACGGGATCTGTCGAGGATAGATCGCGATTAGATGTAGTGGAAACAGTCGACGATTGGTACGTGTAGTACCTAGACTATCAGACAGATACACACATATTGCATTGATGGAGCTTGGCAGGGCCCGCTTTGAAGCCGCGATGCATTCTCTTTTTTGCTGTTACCAATTTCCATTTTGTTTTCAATTTTGTCGGTTGGTTGAGACTTTCGGACGAATTATCGCAATTGGCATCAACAATCAAGGTGACTAGTGCCTAGTAGAGGAGGATCACAAGCTGCAAGCATGGGGAGGCTTGGTTTTGAGTCCCGGCCGGGACGTTGCCGGCTCAGTGTTAGACAGGGACCGGGACGCATTCCCGGTTCACCAGTTTCTCGAGACGGACCACCGCCGGCCCCTGCTTTGCCGCCATTTCTCAACCGGCAGAGCATATCTCGGGCTGTCAATTGATCCCATGTGACTCGTTGGTCGTCATCCACGCCCTTTATGAGGTTGGATGTGAGATAGGAGAAACGAGTATATAGTTTTCGGTTCTCTCACGCAGCGCCCCGTTCCGCAGTAATGTGTGTTTGCTTGTGAACATCTACAACACCACCATACATAACACCAATCAATACAACAAACACGGAGGCCGCGCGCGGAGCCATCGCCGCACATACAGGTACCCACGCGGCGCGCTCCCCCGCGGTCTGCTCCCGGTTTCCATTTGTTGCCAATCGGCGTTCCGGTCTGTCATTATCTTCCCTTGATCCGAGCTCTGACCGGTCGGTGCCCATCGTTCGTTTCTGTCGCGCGCCAGCGAGGAAAAAACCCCTCTCGGTCTGGGTCCTATCTTGGCCTCTTAGCGTTCTGGCGTGACCCACAACGCGACGGAAAGTACGTAATGAAAGCTCATGCCAAAAAAGAGGAACCTCGTCCAGGTCGAGTGTCGCCGCCGAGTGCACGCGGCGCTCCGTGATAGCCAATTCCCCGGATGTGGGTGGCAGTTGGGGGCACTGGCTGGACTGCCAGGACTGGGCATCAAGTTGGCAATATGGTCAAGGGTCCTTGGGATTCCGGTGCCTGAAACTCACTCCACTGTCGTCTGATTTTGCTATCGTTCTGGAAGCCTTCTGGCTGCATCTTTCATTGGCAGAGAGCCCGAGACTTGGCAAGTCCAACATGATATTGTGCGGGAGTACTCTACTCTGTACGGTTAGTCCTTGTCTCTTGAAAGTCTCTTCTTCCTCCCAGCTCTGCTCTGCAGCAGGGCGAAGAACCTGAACGGCAGCAAATGCGCCCTATGCAGCCTGCAGCCAGCGAGTCAGTCCCGACATTCCCGCCAAACCGCGATGGGGAGGGCGCCATGCCGTGCTGGGTTTGGCCGGTCGGGGTTCTACCCGCTTTCAATGTTCCTGTGCAGGATGCCCTGGAACGCTCTGCCAAATGTCACCGCAAATCATCCCGCCCCCTGTTGGAAGACCTGAACTGAAGGTCTTTCAGGTCCTTCAATACCTACCTCACTGCCGGTATGCGTGTTCAGGTTCCGGGAGACAGACATGTTCGTTCGTTACCGCTTGCTGCTGTCAGCAACAGCAACAGCTAAGAAGCCTGATGTGCCATCTTGCCAAGCAAAAACATGCAACGCCACACACCATTATCGGGGTGGCCGCCGGCCCAGCACGCGGTCAATTATTATCTTTCGGCAGTGTGGCAGCCAAGCAACCAAGGGATTGCGCCCCAAGTTTTGCCTCTCATTTTGTCTCTGGAGTCTTACTCCAAGGCTCCAAGGGCCAGCAACGTCCGTCGGATAGTGGCTTGTTTCTCCATGTTCAAGTGAACGACCATTGGAAGAATCCGACGTCGGATGGTCTCGACCCATTGCCAAGCCTGACAGACTGGTGAACGGGCCAAAGGCTTGACATGATGGCCGAGGTCCTTTCCCCAGCGACGATTGGGCGATCCAGGAAGCCGAGAGACGCGGAAAATGCTTGTCTGCGTGGGACTGTTCCCATCGAAACAAGATACAGCAGTACCTGATATTACATCGGAGATTTTTACTGTTTACATGTACACACTGCCCTTGTCTCTCGGATCAGTGGCTATCGTCGGCAACCGATTGACCATTCTTCATTGTCTTACCCCAATGTTTGATGTGATTCTCATGCAATTGATGCCGCTGGTATCTCATCAACGGTGGGTCTGCGGCGAAACATGGGAGACGAGAGGGAGCAACCGGGGGGGGCAAAAGATGCAACTCACAACTCTTACTCACAGATCAACCAAAACCACCCTTGGAACCACAGCATTATGAACATCTTTTGGAAGGGCCTTCGCTCCGTTATCGTCGGTATCGGCCGCCCTGACGTTGCTCCGACAAGGGTTCACCCCCGCGCCCACCGCACCCATTGATCGCCCCAGCCAGCTGCCACCCATTCACAAGCGTTCCCCGGCTGTTTCTGCTTATCTGCGTGGGGACCCTATTGCCGTACGCAGATGGGGCCCCATCGACGGTTGGTCTTGTCTATCATGACCCGAGTAAGTTACATACTGCGTTGTAGTAGTCGCTTTCTCTCTCACCTCCCGCACTGCGCGCGCACACCTAGCATGCAGTACACGCGCATCCCAGGAACCGCCGAACCGGGAGACGTCAGATGAAGGTTGGGTGGCTAGCCGGGGAGGGAATGGATCCGCGCGGACGACGCAGAGGAGGTAGCGTCGGGGGAACCAGGCAGGCCAGGGGCCACGAGCCTGCGAACTGCTTCTGGCATCTCTGATAGAAATAGATGGCCTGCCTCGCTCTCCCCCCTCGGCCTGTGGTTCCCGCGGTGTCCTCGTCTTCCCTATCCCAAACGGTCTGATCGGCGTCGTGAGCATTAGTTGCCGACCCTGCAGCACAAAGAGTCCGAAGAAAGGCTATTCTCACCACAGTCCTTCTCTGAGAATAATTCGGACCCTAGACCTTTGAGTCAAAACACCACACTGCCAGCATCAACCCGCCATCATGGCTGCTGGCATGGAAGAAAAGACTGTCGGCCTCTCCCGCGCCGACAGCACC
Organism: Colletotrichum sp. SAR11_239; assembly: GCA_025328985.1. Lineage (NCBI taxonomy): Eukaryota > Fungi > Ascomycota > Sordariomycetes > Glomerellales > Glomerellaceae > Colletotrichum > Colletotrichum sp. SAR11_239. The sequence goes on from JAKMWZ010000223.1 coordinate 5,719, forward strand.
AACAGCAACAAGCTCGGCCAGGTCGAGTCGGGCAACAATGCCGCCGTTGCACAGCAGTACGGTGAGACCGTTCGTGGTCTAAGCCCTCGTCATGTTCAGCTCATGGCCATTGGAGGTTCCATCGGTACTGGTCTTTGGGTATGTTTACTTCCCGCGATGATGGCCTCACTTTCAACTCAAGCTAACCCCTTTACCAGGTCGGTATCGGCGGTGTCCTCTCCAAGGCCGGCCCTCTCTCGCTCGTCCTCGGATACACCTTCTGGGGTCTCCTCTTCATCTGGCCCCTCAACCTGTCCGTCGCCGAGATGTGCGCCTACCTGCCCATCCGCGGCTCCATTTTCGAACTCGCCTCTCGCTTTGTTGACCCTGCTCTCGGATTCGCCATGGGATGGACCTACTTCTTCGCCGGTCTCATGCTCGTGTGTACAGAATACAGCGCCGTCGCAACCGTCATTCAATACTGGAACTCCGACATCAACGCCGCCGCCTGGATCGCCGTCGCCATGGTCTCGTGTGTCGCCGTCAACTTGATTGCAGTCAAGTACTACGGCGAGTCCGAGTTCATCATGGCTTCGACCAAGGTCGTCCTCTTGATCGGCCTGTGCCTCGTCACCCTCGTCACCATGTCCGGCGGCAACCCCATGCACGATGCCTACGGCTTCCGCAACTGGGGCGACGGCAACTACATCCACTCCTACTTCACCGACGGTGCGACGGGTCGATTCCTGGGTTGGTGGAAGGTCGTCATCTACGCCGCCTTCACCATTGCCGGCCCCGACATGATTGCCCTGGCCGCTGGCGAGATCCAGAACCCCCGCCGCACCATCCCTCGCGTCGCCAAGCTCATCTTCTACCGTCTTGTCGGCTTCTACGTCGTCGGTGTCCTCTGCGTCGGCATCATCTGCTCCTCCCGCGACCCCGGTCTGCTGGGTGCCATTGAGAACGGCGAGCCCGGTGCTGGTGCCTCCCCCTGGGTTGTTGGTATCAAGAACCTGCACATCAAGGCTCTTCCCGACATCATCAACGCCTTCATCCTGCTTTCTGGATGGTGAGTTCTCTTTCCTCTGCCAACTTCTACTCTATACTAATGACAACCAGGTCCTGCGGCAACGCCTACCTCTACTCCTGCTCCCGAACCCTCTACGGTCTCGCCCGCGACGGCCAGGCCCCCAAGTTCCTCCAGAAGTGCACCAAGGCCGGCGTGCCCATCTACTGCGTCCTGACCGTCACGCTCATCTCGTGCATCACCTTCCTCGTCTCGTCCAACGCCGCCGTCGAGGTCTTCTTCTGGTTCGTCGACCTGACCACGACCGCCCTCATCATGACCTACACCTTCATGCTCATCACCTACATGGGCTTCTACCGCGCCCGCGTCGCCCAGAACTTCCCTCCCGAGACGCTGCCCTACATCGCGCCCCTGACGCCCTGGTTCCCCGCCCTGGCCCTGCTCCTGGGCTTCCTCGCCCTCATCTTTGTCGGCTTCGACAACTTCTACCCCTTCAGCGTCCGCGGCTTCATCACGTCCTACTTTGGCTTCATCTTTGGCGTCTTCACGTTTGTCATCTGGAAGGTCCTCAAGCGCACACGCTTCGTCCAACCCAAGGAGGCCGATCTGCTCAGCGGAAAGGCCGAGGTCGATGCCGAGTGCAGGCACTGGGAGGAGGGTGGTATTGAGGAGGTGGAGAGAGCGAGACTGGCCCAGATGTCTGTTGCCCGCAGAACCTGGGAGAAGATGTGGTAAACAGCCACAGTGATCTACAAGATACCTGAATTATCGTTTCAATGACAAAAAGTTTCATCGTCCACAATGCTCTCTCTGTGTATGTCTCTTTCGGTGCTGGACTGTGTAACCCAAGTGAACCTCGCCTCCCTTTATCAGGCCATGTCTTTCAAAACCATCCTTGGAGTCTCAGAGCCCAACATGCCGTGGCCCGGCTTCCTCTTGGCCGAAGACAAGCATCCGATCCCATCGTGTCCAGCCGCGGCAAACCCACATCTTCCCCAGAACCCCAGGCCAAGCACCACCCATCCTCAAGACGGAGACTTGTCCGCGTGTCCTTGTCGACTCCATCGCGGCCCTCAAGTGCTCCAATTCCTCGCATTCCCCAACACAAAATTACGTAAACTAGCCTCCCCCGCACGGCGACTATGCGGGGTTCAAACGGAGTCGTCCGTCCCCTGCATTTCCATCTGTGTTTGTGCGCGGTCTAGTTCCTGGTAGTTCCTCAAGCCGTGACCTCATCTCGTTACGTTTGTTGGTTAGCGCCGCCAGACAAAACAAGGCCGGCCCGGTCCCTGTGTTGCAGCAAGAGAGAAACCGACAATCGGAGTTGAAGCCCACCTTGCTTGCTGCCCAAGCGATGCGATCAGCAAGATACTCAACCTCCCGACAGAAAGCCTGCCGCCAATGCGTCGCCGCCAAAGCCAAGTGCGATCGGAAGCCCGGATGTTGCGCGCGGTGTGAACAGCGGGGACTCCCGTGTGCATATGCACCGACAAGTCACACCGCGCCGCAGCCGACGCGGTCTCGGCCGGAGTTGAGCCCCTCAGGTCCGGAAGACGACACGGAGACGCCCGGGCGAAGGGACGCAGGCAACCATCTGCCGTCTCCGGAGCATGACACAACCAATGATTCGGTCTACTCGGCTTACTCGGCATCAGGCGCGGCGCCGACTGATGCCGCTGGTATTCATGATCCTCCGGGGCCGGGTCCGCTTCCCCCGGCCAACACCGGAGTTGAGCTGGACTTTTCCAACCTGAACCTCACGTGCCCGATCAACCCCGACGATATTGCGAATCGTTGGCTGCACAATTTTGTACCATTGCCCGGCCAAACAGTCAAGAAGTACACTCCCAGCATATCTGCCTTCATCCATCGGGTGCTGCAATCCTACGCGAACTGCGCAATCCGCGGCCGCAGGGTTCCACCCTTCATCCACTGGTCGCAGCTGAACTCCCCATCCAGTGTGCCCCTTTCGACATGTCTATCAGTGATACGCATGTGTGCCAACCCACATCCAGGCAGCGAGGGCGTCATCGCGGAGGTTCTCCAGCGGGAAATGACTAAAATCTACGACAGGAAGACAACCTTTGACGACATGGCCCTGCTGGCGGCCTTCCAGGCGTACCTCATCTACGCGATGGTCATCTTTTTCCGGCTCGGTCTCGAGTACAAGACGTTTTTGCACCAGGCCATGATGAACACGCAAGACCTCGCGTGCGAGACGGCGCGAAGGGGCCTCACGTGCGTTGCAGAGCAGCAGGGTGCCAGGCCGAAATGGGAGGAGTGGATAGTCGCGGAGACGAAGAGGAGGGTGGTGTTCACAATGTGCATGTTTGACAGTGCCCTCCTAACGAATGACGGTCTCCCGAGTCATCTTGCGACCGAGCTTCGAGGGCTGCTTGCCCCGGGCAGCAAGTCTCTGTGGGAGGCGAGGGACCGACGTGACTGGGAGATCAGGTACAACATTCAGCTTGCGGCGTGGAACGATGGAGGTCTGCGGATTGAAGAGCTCTGGCCAATGCCAGAGGATTTTGGCGAGGCAGAGACGGAGAAGCGACGGGAGCGGGTTGATTTGTGGCTGGAAGACCTTGACGAGTATGGGACGATGGTTTATGCTGTCACTTTGTGTACACATGGAGGCTGAGGATGGGAATTTGGAAGGGCGGAGGCTCAAAAGATCAGTTATGATAATCATTCGATGTGTGAAAACTACTATTACCCAGACAATTCCAGCATCCTCAAGGCCTCATTTAGCGTAATGACACCGACTTTCATACTCTTCAACTGAGTTGTGAGGAGACATTCTTTCAGCTCCGCGCTACCGTCTCCCGGAAACTCCATCACGTTGTCAGAGATGACGTAAATATTGTAGTCAAGATCGAAAAGGCGGTATACGGTGCTCATGACGACGCCTGAGAGAGTGATACCAGACTGTTATGACAACGATTAGTCTCAATTCACCAGATAGTCTCTAGAAAACTCACGACGACAACCGTGTTGATTCCCTGCGCCTTCAATATTTGCTCCAAGGCGTTCTCAGCACCAGCGTACCACCTTGTCTTGTGAAGAACAACGTCCTTCTCGTCCAGCTTCAAGCTTTGGTCAATTTGGACTTCTGGGGAGCCTTTTACAAAGTCTCCGAATCCATCGATAAGATTCGCAAATGGCGAGGGTCTTGCCAGCTCAGGTTGAGAGGCAGTTGTAAAACAGAGAGTGGTGAAGATGGTAAGCGGCCTTGGATGATGCCGGTGCACTGCTTCGTTCCATTGGACACAGTTCGATATGAAAAGCTTGCCTTCTTCGGTATCCTTGATGCTGTCGAACATGATTGCCATCAAGTCGAGGTTCAGAATGGCGAATCGCCTGCCAAAGGATGGGACGCCTTCACCCATAGCTTGCGCACCTGCCATTCTCTTGATGGCACAGCAATGAACTGATTATTTCAAGGTTTAGAATTTGCAAATTATGGCAAACTTCTATTTAGAGACGTGCAAGGAAATCTCGTGTCCGGCAATATTCCCCAATTACAAACCTGATCTCTTCAAACATCGACGCCGGAGTTGAGATGCTCAACTCCGGAAATGTGGGGCTCAGCTCCGGTCTCGTTCCGGACGCCACAGCGAAGAGTGATCGGGTCGAGAAGTTGATAAAGAAAGAGGCAATCTCGTTGTTGCGCCAGTCTATGATGAACATTGACCAAAAAAAACCTCGTTTCCCTAATCTTTTCTTTATGTTGACGAAATGGCTACCAATGAGGAGCAACGAAGCGCAGCGGGATTGCCCTTGGTGGAAACACCGTACAGCATCTTTGACAAACGCCAAAAAGTGTTGGTCATTTTTCTAGTATCAACGGCGGCCACATGTGAGTATTCAATTGGCGACATGACCGTTTGAGGGCTGACCAAACCAGTTTCCGGATTCGCGTCAAACATCTACTTCCCGGCCCTCTCCACCATCGCAGATGACCTCAATGTCTCCGTCGAGCTCATCAATCTCACGGTCACCACCTATCTCATTTTCCAAGGCCTCGCCCCGAGTCTCTGGGGTCCGATTTCCGATGTCAAAGGTCGAAAGGTCGCCTATATTGGCACCTTCCTGGTCTTTTTCGGAGCATGTGTCGGCCTCGCCGAGATCAAGACGTTCGCCGGCTTGATCATTCTCCGGTGTGTCCAGAGCATGGGCAGCGCAAGCACGATCGCCATAGGGTCTGGCGTCATTGGAGATATCACGACGCGCGAGGAGCGTGGAGGCTTCATGGGCGTCTTCCAGGCTGGGCTGCTGGCTCCTGTGGCCATCGGGCCGGTCATTGGGGGTGCTCTTGCGGGGTCGCTGGGCTGGAGGAGCATCTTCTGGTTTCTGACCATCTACTGCGGAATATTCCTGCTGTTTCTGGTTGTACTGCTGCCAGAGACGCTGAGGTCGGTTGTTGGAAACGGTGGGCGGACGCCGTCGACGTTGCTGCAGAAATACCCGTTGGCGTTTTACCAGCGAACGACGAAGGTGAAGTGGGATGTCGAGGAAACGACGCGCAGCACAGCACCTCGCAAGAAGGTCGACTTGACAGCACCCATTCGGATTCTCTTCAGCAAGTCAGCCGCGCCAATAACAGTCTTCCTCGCCATTTACTACGCCGTCTGGCAGATGAGCATCACCGCCATGTCCACGCTCTTCAAGACCAAGTACGGGCTTTCCGATACGCACATCGGACTGACCTTCATCGCCAACGGAGCAGGGTCGATAATTGGTACGTTGGCGACGGGGAAGTTCCTGGATATGGACTATCAGAAAGTCAAGGCAAAGTACGGAGAGCAAGACTCGGACTCGGACTTTCCGATCGAAAAGGCACGTCTTCGGCTGGTGCCCGTCTTTGCGCTCCTTCAGTGCGTGTCGATTGCTGCATTTGGCTGGACCATCAACTTTCCAGATAAGGTGCATATTGCGGTGCCCATTGCATCGACGTTTGTCACGGGATGGACAGCCATCGGCACGCAATCGCTGGTCATGACCTATCTCGTGGACATCTTCCCTGACCGAAGCGCGGCAGCGAGCGCCAGCCTCAACCTGGCGAGGTGCTTGTTTGCGGCAGGAGGCACGAGCTTCGTGATGCCGATGGTCAACTCGATTGGCGTTGGATGGGCCTTCACCGTTTGCGTGGCGGCGCAGGCCGTCGCTGTTCTTCTTGCTGGTGTGCAGTGGAAGTTTGCTGGAAGATGGAGGCGTCAGGAGGCTGAAGGGCGGGTATGAGCAGCGAACCTGGTTGGATGTTGGCCATGAACGTGACCAAGAAGATGGGCAAATGGCAAAAGGCTTACTTTGAATTGGTGTAGATAGACAAAAGCATTCTTTGAGTCCGAGATTCTGAGAGTTTTCAAGTACGAGATGATGCGAGGCAGGCAATGGCAACAGATTAGTAAGAGTCCGGCTGCCTAATGTCTGCCGGCGGAAGGTGAAGTTGAAGCAGGTGCCTTCCTCGTGAGATTGAGATTGAGGTTGAGGAAGGAGGCCCTGAGGTTTGCTTTCCTCATCTTAAACAAAGGCATCATCACTCTTTCTTCCTTTGCTCCTTCCACGTGAGCGAGGGTCGACTGGTGCCTGCCTCACTCCTGCCTTGGGAAGCGGAAAGCGCATCTCGCAACTTCTTTCCCACCGACGCGTCGACCCGTGACCTTGGAGGCTTCTACCTTGAGAACTCGACGTCGGCCTTTCCTCGCGGCGCAACTCAATTTCTGCACCTGCCCTCCCCCCGCCGTCGACGCCTTCTCCGTCTCCCAAGGTTCACGGTGTTGTCCCGGCCAACCACAAAACTCTTTCCTTTTCACCATTCTCACCACATTCAGACCTCACCTTCTCTTTCCCTTCCCCTCCCACTCCTCCCCATCACGCGTCTCACGATCGCCAGCACCGCCAAGATGGCTCCTCAGGACGAGAAGCTCTGCTTCGATCTCGACTTCCGCTACTTCCTTGCCGCCAAGGACATCCCCGCGCACGTCGCCTGCCTCTGGCAGTACTTCTCTCTCGCCAAGTGCCGCAAGGGTCTCGAGAGCTGGGTCGTCTCCGTTCCCGCTGCCAAGCATGCCTCCAATGCCAAGGGCTCTGACCGCGTCCAGCTGCTGCGCTTCGGAGTATGTGAATTTCATCGCGGATCCCCTCACAACCTCAACACTGAACTTCCTCCATCTCAGGCTGACCCTTCACACAGATCCGCTTCACCCACAAGACAGCCACATACGCCGACATCGATGAGGCTCGTGTCATTTTGAAGGACGCCTTCAACACTGCCGCCCAGCACGTCCGCGGCATGAGCAACGCTCCTGCCCGTGAGCAAGGTCTTCTCGAGTACAACAAGCTGCTGCGTTTGTATGTCACTGTCAAAAATGATAATTCCTGGTCCTGGGGCAACTGGGGATTGGGCTCCTACTACTATAACGGCACAACCCCCGACGACGATTCCGCCATATCCGCCATAGAGCGCTTCAAGCAGAAGTATCAGGAGGTACGTTCTACTTACCTTTTCACTCCCCCCCATTCACATCCTGACAACAATCCAGACTGTTCCTTGCGATGTCACCCTTGACACCCCCGCCTACACCTCCTCCGCTGCCTCGGAGCTGCTTGCCGAAACCTCCGGAGACAAATGGCGTCTGCGAAAGCTCATCCCATCACTCAACCGCAGACGGGATGTCGATATCTTCAATGATTGGGTCCGATGGGCCATTGAGAACCACGCCACCATCATGGCATGTGCCACCGAAGCCCACAGCAATGCCCAGCAGGCGTCCGACTCCGCCGCCGAAGTGACCAAGTTCTCCAACCCCAAGGAGAAAAGTGCCATCCTCAACAGAAGCATGTGGGAGAAGTTTGCCAGCCTCTTTGACAGAGACCACCACAACAAGTACACGGAGGCCACGGCGAAGCTCAATGACCGGGCAGTCTCCCTCCAGGAGGATGCCAAGGCAATGAAGGCCCTGGTAACTCAAGGTTGGCCCTCCTCCCTCCCCCATGATCCCACTGGATCATACCTACAACCGCATCATGTGCTAATTATGCCGACAGTCAATGCCCAACTTGCGCAGCACGCGTGCGCTTGCAGACTGCTCACTCTCTACGCCAACACCAATATTGAGCATGATCAACTGCTGTCTATCTGGGAGCGTCCCGACGCGGACAAGAAGTTGCTGGTCAGCCTCCTTGGCGCCGACATAGCGCAGATGGAGACTCCGACCGGTCGCATCTCTAAGTTGTGCAACGAGATGGAAAGGTTTGAGGCGGGTCAGCGTGCGCTGCGTAAGGGAGAGACGAAGCTCGTGAAGGGCCTCAGGAAGATGGAGGGCAAGCTCGAGCGCTTGAACAAGGACTCGGTCAAGGCCCGGAACAAGTTCGCTGCTGGCCAGCTGCGCGCGCAGAAGGGCGAGTTGTCGGGCAAGTTGGAGGATCTGGAGAGCGACACGGACAGCGCCTACTCTTACGACGAGAAGATGTAGAGGGGGTGCCTTCTGAGAGAATTTGCCAGGATGTCATGGAGACAGGACGTTTCTCGCCTTCACAATGGTCACACGCCAGCCATCATGTCGTTAGATTTGCTGAGATTTCGGGGTTTTTACGATTGACAATGTGGCTGAATGCAGACAAGGATTCACTGGTTCGTATATTTTGTAAACCAAGTTCTTCCAAGTGCATGGTGACAGGTTGTATCCCAAAAAGGAAAACGCTGTGAGGTACTTGGTGGTGGAAGCCGGAGGCCGTGATTCCCGTCCTGCTGAGTCTGTGAGACCTGAACAGGATGTGATTACATAAGGCGGCGTAGAGTGGACCAGGACCGGGCGTCGGCAGTGTCCCTTGAAGCTAATCTTGACTGGGGATAGCGTTCCGCGATCTTCATTTTGGTAGGGAATTTGGGGGAGGCCAAGGCGCTAACAGCGAGAGGGCTCTCCCGGTTTGTGTGAAGCTGGACACCTGGAGTGGTGTCTGTGGCTGCAATTGGTGGCGATGTTGCAGCACATCGCCCGGTTTGTGTAGCTACCTGCATGCTCGGGGCGGGAGCTGTCATGCTGCTCAGGGTAGGAGGAAGTAAATCAATGGCACGCTGATCTCATGTGGTTTGCGCATGTGTTTTGCATGTTTGTTCCACGACGATGGCATCCATCTATTCAGTTAGTGGTGGTGACAAAGGAAACGAAACGATGTTGATGGAGACGAGTGCAATTTGCAAGAGGACAATCCCTCATCCTTACCAGGGATTGCGGCATTGCCGCAGCGGTGCATGATGCTTGTTTCTGCCGTTTGGTTGGGTGGTTTTGTGAATGGCAGCAGGCTGAAGGATCAAGTGAACCACAGGCAACAAACAGCAGGCGGGGCTCTTTCCAGGGCGGACGCTAGGGTACCCAGATGGAATGTGCTCCCCATCCACTGTGACTGCCCCAAACCTTCGGTTCTGTTTGTTTTACGGATACAGTGTTCAGCGGCAGCCGTCAAAAATCGTCCTTTCCCGTCTGGTCTTGGCGCCCTCCCTCCACCTTCAATTCAAATCAAAGCCTTTCCTCATTGTCTCCTTCCCCTGACGACGAGGGGGCTAGTATTATCTCCTTGTAATGAACCTGCCAGCATCCGTATTTGCTTCCTAATAATTTCTTCTCTTCCCTTCAATTGCGCCTCTCTTTGGCTCGTCGACGCAGCCACCCTTCCTCGGCCGGGCCTGACACGTCGAGCCTGCATCGCCATCCGACCTCACATTCCTGCGACACGTCTGCGAGACAAGCCACATGCGCCGCCGCCCTTACCCCTCTCGTCGCCTATAATTATTGCAGACACCGCTACTCCTCCACCGACCACCAGAAACTCGTTTCTATTCCACACCCAAGTCGGCGTTGCACGAGACCACCGCAAACATGGCTCGTCCAAGCAACGAGGAACGCCGCTCGTCCTCCGAAGCATTCGACCTCGACGACGAACACAAGGAGCCATTGCTGCCTGGCACACAACCACCATCTCGGTCAAGGAGGAAAGGGTCTCTTCTGGCCTGGCTCAAGGGTAGGCCACGAGCCGTGCTGAGAGCCTTCCGTCGTCAACCTCGATCTCTCCCCCGACTCCTACTGCGATACACCTTCATCTTCCTTCTCCTGATCTTCGTCACGACGCCCATATTCTTCCCCTCCTACACCCGCCACCCGAAACATTACAAGGACCTGCGGAAACGATGCCTGGTGTCCGACAGCTTGTCAGGCTGTGCGAACCTCCAAAACGAAAAGGTCTTCATCGCAGTCAGCCTGTACGACCCCGAAGGAAAGATTGCCGGCGGAGAGTGGGCGCAAAACATTCTGGATCTGATACACATGATTGGCGAGGACAACGTGTTTTTGAGCATTTACGAAAACGACAGCGGCGAGCAAGGCGCCGCTGCCTTGGAGGAATTCAAGAAGAATGTGCCAAGCAAGCACAAGATCGTCATCGACGACCACGTCGACTACAACATCTTCCCCCACATCACCATGCCCGACGGCACACAACGACTGAAGCGCCTCGCCTACCTCGCCGAGATGCGCAACCGCGCACTATACCCCCTCGACCAGTTTGACCCCGACGTCGGAGTGGTCCAGTACGACAAGATCCTGTTTCTCAACGATGCCATGTTTGCGCCGGTCGATGCCGCCCACCTGCTCTTCAGCACCAACACTGGCGACGACGGGCGCACCCACTACCTCTCGGCCTGCTCCATCGACTTCGACTGGAACGTGTTTACGGAATACGACCTCTATGCTCAGAGAGATGCGCAGGGGTACTCGAACGGCATCCCCATCTTCCCCTACTTCACCAACGCAGGCCAGGGCATCTCTCGCAAGGCCATGGTCTCGCAGACAGACGCGGTTCCCGTCAAGAGCTGCTGGGGCGGAATGGTGGCCATGCAGGCCAAATGGATCCAGAACATGGACAAGCAGCTGCCCACCAAGGACTGGCAGGCTCCTGCGCACCATGTCATCAACCCGGATCACCCCCACAACGCCACGGCCCCGGTGCGCTTCCGGTATGAGCCCGAGGTGTATTTTGATGCCTGCGAATGCTGCCTGTTCCTGGCGGACGTCTCGACCGTGGCGGAGAAGGCCGGAGAGATGGACACGGGCGTGTTCGTCAACCCCTACGTGCGCGTCGCATACCGGAAGCGGACGCAGCGCCTTGAGCGCTTGGTTCGTCACTGGGAGAGGCTCTTTGCTCTGCCTCAGGGCATCATTACTCACTTCTCGCGGTTCCCTACGCCGAATCCGCACCGTGAGGTAGTGGAAGGTCAGCGGTTCCAAGAGGAAATCTACCAACGTAGGGAAGGGTGGAAGATGGTGGAGCGGACGGGCCGCAACGGCATGTTCTGCGGCGTGCGCGAGATGCAGCTCATCAAGGAGGGGCCGCGTGTGGGCAAGAACTGGGAGAATTGGTACCAGATCCCATGGGCGGAGCAGAAGCTGCACTTTCCCATTTGAGACGTCAATGTTGATGATACGGCGTACTGGTTTGGTGGCATATTTATTTTGGATGGCAGGTATGGTGTTGAAATGACCGGGTTATGGGGGAAAAAAGGGGGGGAGTCACGAGTCTATCACGGGACCTATATAGATACCACCCTCGTTCACGTCTGCATAATTAGAGGTTTGAATATTTCCCGTCAGTTGAAGCCCCTTTCGTTGTTGCATGCCTGTCTGAGATGCTGATATCAGGGCAGTCACGGTTTGGTCATTCAAAAACACGACGACCAGCCGAGAGATGTGAGCAGCAGCAGATGAACGTTTTTGTATTAGACACTCTTCGTCTTCAAGGTCTCCCCTCCGTGGCGTAAACACACTACACCCGTCCCAAAACTAATCATGCTCGTTTGAAAAGCAAGCCTGCCTTCCCCCCAAGGCGGTAACAACAACATCATCAAAGCAGCAGCAGCAGGCGGCAAGCAGACCCTCGTTAAAACCCAGGCGTGAAGAAATCCCGTGTATCCCGCAAAATAACCCACGGCCCAAAACAAATCCCTATAAAACCCGCACGCTCAACTCGGGGAGGGGGAAACAAAAAAAGGTGGTATCTCTCATCATTGGGGGAAAAGAAACACGTCGTGGGGGATGTGTGTGAAGAGGTGAAACGCGCGCGTCGTTAGAACTCCGTGGAGAAGGAAGCATCGCGTGGGATGTATTGCATGAATGGATGAGCTTCATGGGAAATTTAGGAGGCGACGGGCTCGAGAGCGTTGGCCTTTGCCTTGGCAGTCTTGGGCTTGGTCTCCTGTATTTTGGTCAATCTTATGAAGTTTTACGTGGATCCTCAGAGGAGAGCATACCTTCTTGCCGGCCTTGGTGGCTCCGCTGACCTTGGTCGACACAGACTTGGCGACGGACTTTGCCTTCTGGGCGACGGTGGGCTCCTTCTTGGTGGTGGCGGCCTTCTTCTTGGTGATGCCGACGGGCTTCGCGGCGGCGCTGGTTGCGCTGGTGCTCTTCTTGGGCTTGTCGGCAGTGGTGGTGGTGGTGGAGGAGCGCGGCTTGCGGACGGGGGCGGTGTCGATGACGGGGAACACGCGCGGCTTGGAGTTGCCGGTCTGCGAGCGGGTTCCTTCGCGGGCCATTTTTGCGGATTTTTTCTGGGTGTCGCGTTAGGGTTTTCGGTATGCGGAAAAGGAGCAGAGATTGACGCGATCAAGGCGAGGTAAATGCGATTGCGGGAGGAGAAGGGGGTGGATTGCGCGACCGTGAAGCGGATGGCGCTTTGGAGGGGGTGGTTGCGTTGTGTTGTGTGTGGGACGCGCGGTGAGGAAGGGCTTACCTGGGAGACGGGGGTTTGGGGGAGATAGCTTCGGGAGCTGTAGCGGAGAGTTATTTCTGGATAGCGGAAAGAAACGAAGCTTCGCGACGAGGGACACGAAAGATGTGAAGGTGTTTTTTTGTTGTTGTTGAGAAGAGAAATGTGGGAGGTGACGTGGTTTTCGCGAGGGGGTATGGACGGGTTGGATGGATGGATGGGCGGATGGCAAGGTCACAAGGGGCGCGGACTGGACTGGATGGCGAGCAACAGAATCAGCAAGAGGAGCGGTGTCGGACAAAAACAAAAGGGCTGGGCTGGACCAGCAGCAGCAGCAAGAAGCAGGGGAAATTTGAGTGATTGATGGATAGCTGGTATTAGCTTCCCCTTCTCTTTCCAGGTTAGCGACCAAGGAGGTCAAGAATGAAACGGGGGACTTGATGGTGGTGGTGTGCGGTGCGGCCGAGGCCGTGAACATCAATCAGCACTCGTCAATAAGCAGTCAGAGAGAGGGGGGAACCAGTACCAGCAGGTCCTCCCACCTTGTCAGTCGCGTCTCTTCCCTCTCTTCTCCATCTTTCTTTTTTTCTCTGTTTTCCTTGATTTAAGTTTCTGTGCGTTGGTGCCCTCTGTTCGTCATATCAGAAAACAAGATGATGGCGTCCATGCTCCAAGCATATGTTCTTATCAGAAGAAGCGCACAGGGACGGACGGGACGGTATCTCTGTCTCTGACGATAGATGAGCTGAGCTTGGCTGGCCGGGCGGATGGTCAGATATCGCGCCCCCTTCTCGACTCGACGTGTCTCTAGTCTCCCCCTCTTCTCCGTTGTCGACATGCTTTCCCCTCCCGTGTGTGTGTTTTCCCGTCATGTTTCATCCCCCGGATTCATCTGCTCATAAACACCGCCCTCCTCGTGTTCTTTTGTCCTTTTGTGACGATAGAAGAGGAGATACGGGGGGGAGCACTCGGAACAGGCGACTTGCGTCACCGGCACCCAAAACCTGCCCAACAATCTCTCTGCTTTCCCCAGATCCTCAAAGATTTCAATGCTCTCTTATCGTCATTGTCTCATATCTCACCAAGCACATGATCGCCCGGCTGGGTGTTTCGTACGGGAAGGACAGAGCACGCGACGTTTTTGGCGCCAACAAGCTTCTTTTTTGGCGCGCAATCGCATGCTTGTCGTTTTTTTATTTTTTCTTCATGTTTCTTCAGCGGGCACCTCAGCGAAGCGGTTCACCTGGACCGTGCAGCACAAGCGTCGCCCGTGACCTCACCTCGGCCACCCATTCCACCGAATGTCTTCTTCTGTCTTTGTCTTTCTCTCGAGATTGACGAAATTGACGGGTTTGCCGCCTTTCGCGAGGGAGGCTCGATGCAAATGAGAATAGAGTTGAGGCACGAAATGAGGTCGGTCGCAACTGTGCCGATCCGCTGAGCTGAAGAGGCGTTTGGGTTGCGCAGCGATAAGGCAAGGTTCTCCACAGACTCACCCCGTTGAGCACTGTCCTTGTGCTGCTATTTTTGCGCAATTCGGGGAACCGTTGGGCTCCACATTTTCCCGCCCTAGATTCAGGGTCTGCCATGTGAGGCTATTCCCAGATCCCGACAACGTCCGAGACTGCGCTGGGGACTGGTGAGACAAGGGTCCTCGCCTTCCTCTTATCAGGTCAGAAAAGTACTTTGATAATCACTTTCGATTGGGGTCTTCTGGCGTGGCTTGCACAATGGTCTAGATTGGACTACAAACTGCGAACGACAGCAAAGGTCAAGAGAAAGCTCTTCAGAACGGCAAAAGGTCCGCTGCAGATCCACCAATTGACACCACCATGTGCCAGAAGCGAGACCTGAAAAGCCTCCAGGGAAGCAGCTACCCCTGTAAGACGGTGCAATGAACGTACGGTTACCCCCATGTTGCAGATTCAAAGTGGAGACGGAACCAACAGTTGAAGACTTGAAGCAGACGAGAATGGCTCGGCGAAGAGGGGTAGTCCAGCCCTCCCCTTTAAAGCCCGACAAACGCACGTTTCTTCAGCGCTCGGCGAGAACCAAGGTGATTTGGTACTCATACATCTTCGAGTTACAAAGAACAAGATGACCGATCAACAGCAACAAGGCGCCGCAGAGGCTGCTGCCGCGCCTGCTGCCACTGCTTCCCCCACTGCAACCTCGCCCCCTCCCGTTACCACGATTACGGCAGCGCAAGCCACAGCCGCCGCAGCTGCGACAGGCGCCGCCGACATCGAAGCCGACGAACCTGCTGATAGCGATGATGCCTCTTCAGTCGCCGGCTTCTCGCGGGTTACCGAGTCGCAGGCCTCGCTGAGATCAAGCATCCTCGACTACCGCCGCGAGAACGGGCGTACCTACCACCGTCTCAGCGAGGGGAAATACTACCTGCCTAACGATGCCCGCGAGCAGGACCGCCTCGATATTATCAACCACCTCTGGGCAATCGTATTCGACGACGGCTTCTGCTCCTGCCCCAAGAACGACGGTGCCAAACGCGTTCTTGACCTCGGCACCGGCACCGGCGCCTGGGCCATGGATTATGCGGACGCATATCCCGACGCCCACGTTATCGGCGTCGACCTTAGTCCAATCCAGCCGGCCTATGTTCCACCCAACTGCGCATTCGAAGTTGATGACGTGGATAAGGAGTGGACCTGGTCCCAGCCGTTTGACTTTATCCTCAGTCGTAACATGAACATGTCCTTCACAGCCGAGGGATGGGAAAACATGATGAGGCAAGCCTACGACGCGCTTGAGCCCGGCGGCTATCTTGAGATCCAGGACAGCCGCTGGCCACTTACCTCCGACGACGGTTCTCTGACCGAGGACCTCCCATTATTCAAGTGGAGCCAAATGTTGACCGAAGCTGCCGACAAAATTGGACGCCCAGCAAACATCACCGAGACTTTCGATGACGTTATGAGAAAGGTTGGCTTCGAGGATGTTAGGAAGACGCGCATTCGCTTCCCCATGTCGCCATGGCCCAAGGACCCGAAGCTCAAAGATATAGGCATGTGGACCCAGGCGTCCCTTCTTCCTGGCCTTGAGGGCATGTCTCTTGCTCTCATGACTCGAGAGATGGATTGGTCCAAGGAGGAAACGATGATTCTGTGTGCTCAAGTTCGGAAAGATTTGAGCAATCCCAAGATCCACGCCTATTGGAATGGATATGTAATTTACGGGCGTAAACCTCTGGATGCTGAGAAGGAGGATGCATGATTTTGACCTTACATGTCCCGAAAGAAGGAGAAAGCCTTGGACAGGAGGAATCCAGTAAGAGCAGGCGAAGTCAGGGCACCTGGTGCTATTAGAGCGACTACTTTTAATACAAGCTCCTGTATACTCCATGAAACTGTTGTTGTCTTCGTGATTGTCGTCGCTATTGTTGCTATCGTTCTTAGTATCGTCGTGGTTAGTGTCGTCACTGCCCGTCATTGTGGTCGTCATTTTCTGGGATGGTATTATTGTTGCCGTCATAAATGCTAGCGTACCTCCAAGCGATTAAAAAAAGTACACAAAAAATAGGCATGGTTGCGCAGACACAGAAACACTAGATGGCGTTGCAAGTGTTAGTGAACAGACCGGTGCTGCGAAGTCGTTGATTCAGGAATGCCCCATTCCATTACATCCTCTATCTCGATGCACAGAGTCGCCCCACGAGCCCACTTAGACAAAGCTGCCCTGTCTCTGAAGTTCGGCGAAATACCTGTCTGCCTTCTTTGTAACGTCCTTTGAGCGTTGAGTGCCGACTCGCCAGGCGACGAGAGTCAGGAAAGTGAGTCCTACAGTCAACACCGCGAAAAGCCAGATATGTTTTGACACGATGGACTCCCCTGCGCCGGCTTCCCAGTTGAACATGTCCATTGAAAAGATCGCCGCCACGCTCGAGAGCGGTAGGTATATCATGGTGAGAATGGCGATTGTCCTCATCTGCGCACTCTCGTGCCGAGTATCAAAGGCCATGGCTCGATTTGCTTTGGAGATTTGCGTGGTTGTCAAGGAGTCTTGTCTCATGATGTGGTTCCATACCTGTTCCTGGTCAGCGTCAAGAGAACACACCAACCTGAGTAGTAGTGACCTACCGTTTGCATAGCAAGAGACGTGTTGCAGACGACCATGTTACATTCGTCAATCTTATCGTCGTACTCACGAATGATATCCTGAACCCGCTTCTTCATATCCCGACCGAGTTTCCCCAGCTGTTTTTGAGTTACGTGACTCTCAACACAATCATCCCCCGGAGTCAGCGATTGAAGCTCTTCGGCAACTTCGTCGATATCATCTAAAAGTTTTGAGAGCTGGCGCTTGGAAGCCTGGATGTGATCAATCAGACTTCGACTGCGCAGGCACACCTGCAGGTACTTTTGTGCCTTCTGGCCATCTTCGTCTGCCTTTAGATCCGTATTCCATGGTTTACTTTCCAGTTGATCGGATTTCAAAGTGAAGTCGTCTAGCAACTTCTCAACAGCGTCGAGTAGTCTCTTACGCTCAAGTTCAACGAACATGCCGGACATTAGTAACGGATGACTGAGTTGCTGATCTGACCCCCGTATCCTTCTTTCAATATCATTCATCTGTTTCTCAGTACAGCCGTAGATGACTGCAAATGTTGAGCCGGTGCTTGGGATGTAAGTAGACGACAATGCCAAATCGTCTGGCAAAGTTGTAGCCATCCGTGCGGTGAAACCTAGGTATTATACTTAGCACGGCCTGTGAGGTTCTACTGATAGCTTGAATTGTTACCCAGTTTGAGTTGATGTGATTCCGCATCATGATGTGGTAGGTAGGAGTAGCAAGCAACATCTCTCATGATGGTTCTAGTGATTTCGCGGTGAACGTGGAATTCCCTAGTAATACGGCTCCATGTAGGTTTTGGCATCGGCAGATATCTAGGCGGCGCCTGCCCTTCATCGTCAAAGACAGCACCAGCTCTACTGCACATACTAAGCCGAAAAGTCAGTTCACTCAGTCAATTGCCGGGGGCATCTTGACTTACATTACATATAGACCGGGGAGAAGCTTGTCCCATGACGGGGATACTCCAGGGGCCTGGATTCCGTAAGTTGATAGCCGCAAGGTGATAGTGACTGCCAATGTGACATACACGACTAAACCAGTTCTCCCAGTCCTCCTTTGTACATAGTTCCTCTCTAAATATGCCCTGTAGATGTCAAGATGTATTAGCGAAGCCTCTTGCGCCAGAATTATGACCCGGTTTTCAACTTACCTCATCGCTACGAAGACTTCTTAGAACGACCGTTTTTCTTTCTCCCGACTTAAAGGGCCTCAGGTCTGATTCAGTCCAGTCTTTAGGTTCATAAGGGAGATCCATTTCCAGCACGCACGAAAGTGATATCCGGGGAGGGGGTATACGATTGACAGAAGGCGCGCTGCAATCCTACCAGGTCCAGATGCCCTCAGGCGGTGTCCGCCCTTACTTTAAGCAATCTGCTATCTGCACATTCCCCTCTCCGAACCAATTTGATGCCTCTCCTCCCGCCTCGCTGAAAGCCTGCAGCTTATCCAAAACGCCCTCTGCCCCCCCTAAGCAATCGTGCTTGAAGGCCATGACGGTTCCAAGACCGATTGGACGCTCGCGGGATTTCTTGCAGCTTGCGAGACGCATCATTCGACATGACATGCTTGGTGGTGGAGCAGCCGGCAGCGCCCATGCATGCGTTGTCGGGCGGCCATTGGGAATAGTACCATGCAGTATGCAGAGACAGCTCCAATCGCGAGACAAACCACTCGCATGTGCGACCCATACGATTTGACTCTTGAGCCTCTGGTCCGCTGAGCCTGTGCTCCTCCCCCGGAGCCCGTCCCTCTTCTATTTCGGACTTTTTACTCTTTTTTGTACCGAGAACATCGCTGCACAGCAAAATCGCAGACACACTCTTCAAGAACGCAGTGAATCATTGCGGCCCAAGTGCACGATCTGGCAACAGCTGTTTAAAACACCTTACGTTATGCAGCATGGCCGATTCCAGAAAGTCTCCATCCAAGGAACCTCCCTCCAAGGAGTCACCAACTACAGACTGGCATCGTGAGACGATGCGAACCAAGTACCACGATCCGGTGAAGCTGAAGGACACCCTGGACAAGATGTTCGGCGAGAAAAACTACAAAGTGAGGGTATGAACTGCAAATCAGATTCTTATGGCTTGGTGATATCTAGTCTAACGTATAAAACACCCAAGGTTATTAACAATCGATACATCCTTATGCTCTCTAGACCGCCGAAGCAGGTAAGAGCAAATCTTCCTCCACTCTCCCTCCCCCCTGATATTTCTCTTTCTGCGCCATGCTACTCCCTGTACATTATGGAAAAGCAATTGACAATCCTTGACTCAATAGGGTGAAATGGAAAAGCTTGAAAAAGAAGCCAGGGAGCACTATAACGAATAGGTCAGCGATAAGAAACATGAGCTCGGCGATGCTGCGCCATGTCTTGCTGATTAATTGACGTTGAAGATGTTTGGGCTCATCAAACTGGGAAAAGGATCGCTGGTGCTGGAACGAACTGGAAAAAACAGGTTGTCCTCGATGAAAGATGGACGGTAATTGTTCCGTCGTTGAGAACTGGAAATTTGAATTTGCCGAGCCACTGATGCAAATCTCTTCACTTCGTGGGCCATCGTGATCCAAGATAGTAGTCCTCTTCAGCCTTACAAGCCTTCAGGAGTTCGTGCATTCTCTTTGTGAGTTGATTGGCACGTATGCGGTTGTCTGAATTGGGCTCGAGCATTCCGTTCTTGATCACTTCCAACAAGTCCCAGAGATACCATGAACAGTCGGGACGGTGTTGCAATTTGTGAATCCAAGCCAAGACTGATGGCTTGATGTGCGCCCGTTTGTCCCTGACAGAAAAGAAGATATCGGACTCGAAACCATAAATATCGTTCTCCATTCTTTTCCCAGGGAAGACGTTTTCGACAGCATCGAATCCATAAAAGAACCAGGTGACGTACTCCAAGAAGACGCAACCAAGACTGAAGATGTCGGATCTTGGAGAAACTTGGCCAAACGGGAGGTCGAATTCAGGGCAACGATAAGATGCTGATCTTTCAAGGTTCCTTGGATCTTGCTTCGACCGGGACACCTGGGTGTGCAATCTTCCCAGGCCGAAGTCCGACAATGCCAACAGACCTGGAAAGCTATTGGACTGGAACCAGAGAAAGTTTCCTGGAATGCGTTAGAGAGCCCGATCTCGTTGGCAACAACAATTTGACATACCTGGTTTGATATCCCCATGTCGTCCATATAGATCTTGATTGGAGTCGCGATCTTCCAAATAGCGCATGGTCGGGGCTCTATCGTTGTGAACACACTGTAAAGCTTCGCAGATCTCATGAAACTGCTCAGCCATCCACAGACAGTGACTTTTATTCCCGACAAGACGTTCGTTGTTTTGCCAGAACTTGCTTAGATCGCCCTCAGCCCAGTCGAATAACAAGTAATAGGTTGAAAGCCCGCCAGCAGCGGGATTCACAACCTCGAATGTTGCTAATAGCTGAATAAGATGCTTCTTCTTATAATTCTGTCCCGTGAAAAGCAAGGAAGATAGTTCCAAGTCGAAACTATTTCGGTTATGGGACGTAAGCTTTTTCAAAGCAAAGAACTCTTGAGGGTGTCGAATCTGACCAGACCGAATATTAGCTGAGTAACTGGTGAGTGGGGAAAATGCGACGTACTCCATGGTGCCCAAAGTCCCAGTGACCATCGTGAATCTTGACTTTGTAGACTTCACTGAAGCCTCCGTAGGTGTTCCCCCCGCCGGAAGGAGTTTCCTTCTGGGTAGTTTCCGAGCTGTCATCCTGTGTGACTTTGTCGATGATCTCGACAGGAATTACGTCTCCGGTGTCCAAAACATAATGCGAATGCAACCCTGGCTCCCATTTGATGAAGGGCGCATTCAGTGTATGAGACCATTGCGAAAAGCTTTCTCTGGTCTGCGGGCGGAAGTAGCCGTTGATGGTGTTATGCGCCATCCCGTGCTTTCGGCATTTGAGTAGTTGGTCCTCACTAGCACCGGTTGGCATGAGCGGCAAGCAACTGTCTCTGACCCCATCGTTCAAGTGGTCAGCGAAGTCCTCCGTTCTGTCAATGCCTATCAAAACTGCAAGAAGCTTGACTGCAGGACCTTTGGAACCATCCGGGCTGCCGTAGTATACTTGCTTCGCAAAATCCTCCTTATTCGGTTTGTTTTCCAGACAGCGGAGCGTAGACACGATCCTCAAAACCAGGTCGAATGTCAAAATCTTGGCGAATTGAGGTTGCGGGATAAATTTCTTCTCCGGCTCCAAGGCATTCATAATCTTCGCTTTGTCAAGTTGGAAGGCAAGTCTGTCGATTAGGTTCCGATCGGTAAAACCCCCATTCATTTGCTTGTTAGCCCCGTTCTCTCGAGAAATCGTCTGTTGCTTTCTCTCCCTCTGCAGCCGATACTCTTCTCCCCTGTCAAGAACTTTCTGCACACGGCTTGAATCATCCAGAATGAGCTTTGAAGACTTCAACTGCATGAGTCCCGCAAACTCATTGGCAGCGGCATGAGGCATGATCGGCTGTCTTCTTGCTGTAGCTGTGAAGTGCAATAAGCTTTGCGCAATCTTCACGCTAGCGAAAGGTAAGGCTTACCAGCCATCTGACAGGGACTATTTGTGCTATCGATGTAGGCTATGTTAGAGTTGACTCCAGCCCCCAGGTAAGTTGACAAGTTGGAATAATGACAGAGCAGATCGGTGAGTTGTCGAGCCAACAGCAGTCAAATTGGATGAGGCAGCGAACAGTGTTCGAGTGTGATGTCTTCGTGCAGACGGGAAAACGAGGCAAGTGTAATGTATGGCCATGAGAGAGAGGGCGATCAAAGGTACAAATAGTCCGTCCATTGCCTGGTGCCCGTTGAGAGAGGGAGTAGCTACTGCATCCGTGATTTGCTGGCCTTATTCTCATCCATCACTCTCAGCCACCAAAACTTGGCCTCTTTAGGAAAGCCTCATACTCCGTCCTGCCGCTGAAATGGCCATTTTACTCAACGATGGGTTCGATGTGAGAACCGCAGGGTTGATAAGGCTAGGCAGAATAGGCAAGGCAACCGCACTGCATAATAGGAACGGGTACATGACCCATGAAAAGAGGGCAGACATTTGATTGGGTTATTAAGTCGGGTCTTGAAGACCGCAGCACACTCTTTCACGTGGCAAGCGAGGGTGTGCCTCGATCCACAGTCCAAGCTGGTTGGTGGGAGTGGAGTTCATCGTAGGAATAAGAGCCTGCTCGGTTTTGGGAAGCAGCCTCAGCAGTTGCTGCCCCAAATGTTCGAGAACGATTCATAAAAGTCCCAGCACTTGCAAAGTATCGTTGTTTTTGTGTGAGTTCCGGCGGCCGTAGCTCACGATCAATGACCGTCTCGACGAAAGGTTTTCTCAGCGATATTACTGGCAGACCGGGCGCTAGTCGAAAATGACGGCCCTCTGACTGATTATGCCTAGCAAAGAAGAATCTTTGAGGTTTCATTAACTGCCGACTACGAGGATTTTATTTTCAAAGGCTATTTTTTCCGGGTGAGGGGTTTGCCCATTGCCCGTTCTGTTCCCGAAGTTGCCCAGCCTTCAAGGCGCAGCTTTGTGGCAGTGTATGCACTTTCCTCGGGCGTACCATCAGGCTACCTGCGCTGTGGGTAGTACAGTGAGCCCATGTTTGCATCCTTCAATTACAAGATTTGCCAATATTCGACTCCATGGGTGTGATCATCCTGGTCGAGCCAGCGCACTTTGCATAAAAGTAGGCGGCAAAGCCGTCTGGGCCGCATGGTCCGCAAATGAAGGGCATACACCTGTTTGATTGACATCCAATCGGGAGAGCCCGCCCTTTTTGTAACGTTTCCGGCGACCTGCATGGCCTGGGAACGCCGGAACTCGAGACACGAAGCGGTGAGGATAGGTTCAAAAGATAGCTGAATCCTACCCCCTCTCGAATTATCTCGTGACTCTAGTCTACGCGAGGTGGCAAATCGAAATTCTCTCAATTGTCCTTATGGTTTTCTCCCGGTCATTCCCGCAGGTCGTTGTGATTTTCTCGCCGTTGCCTTAACCCTATCTGGTTATTTGGGAAAAGCAGGCAACTGGGTCGCAATCCTAGAGTACCAATTCCTCGAAACTCTGAGCTTCTTCATGATGTCAAGACAATCGCAATATCCTCCCAAGGTCCAGTGGCAAAGCAACAAGGACGGAAGCAGGAATGCTTTCATTTCCGCATCCCAAGTAAGCTCTAGCCAGCTGAAAGAGTACCTCGACTTCAACTACCCAGGAGGATATTCCGTTCAGGTGCGCCTTTACTGGTAAAACGCATGGAGAACCCTCACTGACGGATACTGCTAGCTCAAGCGTGATAAATTCAAAATCACTATTGTCGAGACACCAATGGGGCAAATGATATAAGTAAGCTTTAAAGGCTCCGTCTCGCCCCGAGAAGGTTTAACGCGAGATTCTGCAGCATCAGAAGAAAATTGAACGTGCGAATATTTCAGCATTAGGAGTTCAGCGATATTATTCCTGTTATGGCGCACTGCGAACCACAGCAGCCGTGACGCCACAATACTGCATACAAAGTCAGAGAAAGGCTTCACGGCGCAAAGACTAAGGCGAAATGGAGAACATGGCTTCAATGTGACAGATTTTAAAACGTGACGGAAATGGCCATTGGGTGCACGACCTCGGGCAATCAGTTCATTCTAGAGCAATCAAGTCAACCACCTTGACAACGTGTTACTTGGCCCATCAGGGACTACGTGAGCTTTTTTTATCACCTGGAAGGCCAGCTCAGTCAATCTTGCGGAAAATGAACTCAAATTGGGCTACGTGGCCTCAGCGGGACGTCAAATGCTATTTAAATACCGAACATGCTCTGTGTTCTGCTCGTCGTTGAAGATACCGGCTAACGGTACGTCTAGTAGTCGTCATGGCGAAGGTCGGTCGAGGTAAAAGGCGCGATACGCGTAAGAGGAAACAACATCACGATGTGAATCTACTAATACACAGAGCCCGGGGATTGTCCGACTTTCCACCAGAGATCATCTTGATGGTGGCGAATCAACTGCCAGCCAGTTTCCGGACAGCACTCGCTCTGGCTTGTCAGGGTTTCTTTGCCTTGATTTGTCCCGACCACAAATTTCCTACGATGGGAAGAGAAGATACAGTCAGACTTCTTTTGCTAATCGAAAAGGACCACGAGAAACTCTATCTTTGCTTCGGTTGCCTGAGTCTTCAGCCCTTCAAGCGTGGAAACAAAACCTGGCGTGCCCAGCCTCACCCAGTTTGCGACCATGTGGTGCGATTCATCATGTCATACATACAACGTCCTTTCAAGATACGCCCGGCTGGTGGGTGCAACGGTGTTGCGAGTCAGTTTTTTTGGATTGAGCCGGTTAGCACCGTTATCTGGAAACCAGCCGTGAGAGGACTTGGAGGAAATGAGCCTGCAATTCCATTTGCCGAAGCCCGCCTGGTCATGGATAACTATCTCTTTGGGAGAGCTCGTGGAATGTCGATCGACCGGTTCGAGAGCAGCTTTCAATTCAGCCGAGAGATCATACCCGACGACGAACTTTTCACAACGGCGCACTTCCCCCTAGAGCAACACGTTTCGTCAATGCGATATCACTTACGTCCTCAGCACCAGAAGCGCCTCCGGCTCCCTTCTGCTCAGGACTCGGCAACTTGGTCTTTCACGCACCACACCTCTGCGAGGGTCATTGATGACGAACTTTTCATTCGC
Organism: Colletotrichum sp. SAR11_239; assembly: GCA_025328985.1. Taxonomy (NCBI): domain Eukaryota; kingdom Fungi; phylum Ascomycota; class Sordariomycetes; order Glomerellales; family Glomerellaceae; genus Colletotrichum; species Colletotrichum sp. SAR11_239. The sequence continues at coordinate 30,278 of JAKMWZ010000223.1, forward strand.
CGTCACCATGATATTCTTGGACCTCCATGTACTTTGAAATCATTTATCATGATAATCGATAGCCTAGAGCTCCCTGTCTGCCGACATATCCTTGGATGTTCCTACACTCAGCGGATGGGATCATCGGCTTCAGCATATATCCCCGAATTACACAGCTTGAGAATTATACAATGGGACTCTCAGTGGGACATCCATCCTGATCGAGGGATAAGTTCGTGTTCAATTTGTTCCACGGATTATGAGATATCCATCGAAAGAGGGAGCATTCAAAGCCATTGGGGCCTCAAGCTCACCACGTATCATAGACTCGGGCAATGCCGTACACCGGATGACCCACTTTGGAAGAATCTCGTAGGCTTTGTCTCTTCCACCGGCTGCCGTTATTCGAACGACACTCCGGGAACAGTACGTCTAGCATGGCTCAAGCATCACGGCCAGGCGGATAACGCAGCCGCCAATTTGCAGGTTAACTGGGCTTCTGGACAACAAGAAATGATCATGGAACGATTTCCCTGCTTTTCTAGCAGGGCAGTGGATGGTCGTAAGGCTCTTTGGAGCATTATGAACGCCGGACTTCCCAGGCACGGCGAACCAAGAGACAAACCCGGTATGGTCGAATACATTGGGCCAAAACATGCAGGGGAGATGTTGGATTGAGCATAAACTGATGACCTGCTTAAGGTGCGTCACTTCGGTTGCGGTGGGTGCGCGAAATGCTGGAGAGTTGGGAGGAGGAAATAGTGGCTGTTGAGCCGCTTGCGCAGCCATATCGAGGCAAGATGATCAAGAAACATTGGAGTGCATCTAGGTAATATATAAGTATAATTTGCAGACGCGGAAGGCCCTGACGAACGCTCTTACCATCTCCAGTTGCTGCAGAAAAGCAAGGCACCAAATTTCTGTTGCTCTTTCCCTTTAAGAATCTGACACCCAAGGAAAGACCGGTTTGCTTTTAACATCTTGCGAGTTACAGGCGCGTAGGTTATTAGGAATAAAGGTATATTATAGGAGTAACTATTTAGAAGGGTAGTCTATATTATAAGCTAATATCTATATATATAGTTTATATAATATTATATATTATATAATAAGTAGTGAGGCTATAGTTTAAATTAAAGGTATTATAATATACCCCCTTAGATATTATAAATAGCTAAAAAACTTATTCCTCACTACTATATACCTAAAACCTATTTAAATTTATTATATAAAATATATAAAAATAGCTTTTAAAGTAATAAAATAAATAAATAAATAAAATTAGTATTTATAGTTATATTTATAGAACGTAAGAATACTTAATAAGATTACTTAGTTATTAAAGTAAGTTATAAATATATTTAGAATTAATAAAATTTCTTAATATAGTTAGTATAAATAGTTAAGTATAAGTAGTAGAGGTAAATAATACTTCTTATACTTTCTTATAATTAAATTATTCTTCTTTAAACTACTTATAATTTATAAAAATAAGTTTTTAAAAATCCTAAATTACTTATTATAATACTTATATATTATTATAATAATTATTAAATTATTTAATATAATTATTAGAACCTTTACTAACTATTAAATAGATTAGAATTTATAATACTTATTAATAAGAGGAAAGCTACTACTTATATATATAAGGTATATAAATATAAAAAGGCTATTATTAATATTACTACTATTATTACTACTAATAGCTCTCTCTTTATCTCTAATAATAATAATAATAATAAGGAGTTTATTATACCTCTTAGCCTCTTTATACCTCCTCCTTTTTACCCTCTCTATCTTATTATTAAGGAGATTAAAAATAAAAGTAAGTCTAACTCTTTATATATATATTATTTAAAATGTTTTTAAGTATTAGAAGTATTATATTAATTATTTAGAATAGCTCCCTAAGGATCTTATTTCTATAAGGTTTTTTATAAAGAATACTTTAAGTTTACTTTTATAAATAAAACCTAAAGTTACTATTATAAATTTATACTTATAGCTATTAATACCTTTAGTATAAAGTGCTATAAGAAGAATTAATATATTTTATATACTTCTACTTCTTATAACTACTTCTATATCCCTTTAGTATTTATTATAATACTTTTTACTTATTATTTCTAAGAAGTTATAAAGTTTAACTTTATAAGTTAAGCTATAAATATAATTTTTTTTTAGAAGTATTTCTTAATTTTAGAAGTATTTTTTATATTTTAGAAGTAGTTTTTTAATTTTTTATTAACTTTAAATATAAAATCTTAATTACTAGAGAGTTAATATTTAGTATATCTTTATTTTTACTTAAAATAATATTATTAAAACTTTTACTTCTACTATATTTATTTTTATACTTCTAGCTATTCTTACTTCTATACTTACTCCTCTTCTAGCTCTTATTATATTTATTATACTTACTATCTCTCTTATTATACTTATTACTTTTAGTACTATTTTTATTATTTTCTCTCTATTTAATAGTAAATAAGGAGTTCTTTTTAGTTTTATTATAGTTAGTAAACTCTTTATAATTACTTTAGCTTAATATTAATAAAGCTAGTTAGATATATTTATTACTACTTCTTATACTTATTAAGGTTAAGCTTTATTATTAAGTTTAAGAGGTTTCTATATATATTTAAAACTTTAGTTTAAGATAATATTTACTTTTAAATATTTTAAATTTATTTTTAAACTTTTATAAACTAAATTAAACTTTTTAGTTATAAAGCTAAATATAAACTTTTTAGCTATTATACTACTTTATTTCTTATTATTCTTATTTTATATCTTTTATAATAAATATATATATATTTATTAAGTTTAATAATATATAAAAGTATTTAGACTTACTTTTAGAAAGGTTTTTTATAAAACTATTAGTAAGTATTAAGTCTATAAGTATATAAGTTATATTAAAACTACTTTTTTAAAACTCTTAAAATTATAACTATATATTTTAAATATTTATATAATAAAGATATATTATAATATATTCTTTATTATTAACTATAAGTTAAATTATCTATTAATTATTATAATTAACTTTTTAAATATTTTTTTTTATATTTAATACTATATCTTAAAAGAATCTTTTAAGTATTATTACTTTTTTATAATATATTTAAGATTTAAAAGCTTTACTTCTATTATAGATATTATAATAATATTTTAATATATAGCTTTCTAATATATTATATTTCTAAAGAGGAATATAATATATCTTTAGGCTAATCTTTATATTTCTTTATTATTAATAAATAAAGTATTACTTATAATCTAAAGAGCTTATATATTTTTTATATTTCTAAAATAAAAAATAAAGAAATATATTATATAGAAGTATTAGATTATTTAATTAATTATTATTATATAAGTTAATAAAAAGTTTATAAAAAACTATAAGAGATATATAGCTATAAAAGCTATATTTAGATATATTATTATTACTAAATAAAATATAAAACTAATTTTCTCTTAATACTCTTTTATATATATAAGAAAAGTTTATTTTTTATTTTTTTTAAATTCCTTAAAAAGTAATAAAGTTATAAAATATATTTATTTTTAAAAATTAAAATATTTAGTAACTTTCTTAATATATAAGTTATATACTAAATAAACTTTTTAAATTATATAATCTCTAACTACTTAGATATTAAAATAATACTTAATAATATTTTAATCTTTAAATTTATATTTAATATTTAACTTATTAATAATCTATTTTACTTTAGAAGAGTGATATTAATAATATAAAATAAAAATATTATTTATATAAAATAAAACTAAAACTTAATATTTAAAATCTTAAAAGAGATATATTTCTTTTAAGTTTAAAATAAATCTTAACTTCTTTAAAGTTATTAAGAAATATTTATATTAAAAGAGAGGTATATCTTTAAAGCTATATAAAGCTTTATTAAGTTTTATATTTTTTTTTTATATTTAAAACCTTCTAGAAATTAATAATAAATTAAAGGTTTATTTAGATCTTTCTTTATATTTAAGAAAGTATTATTTATATTAAATTACTATACTTTAAGATTAAATTAAATAATTAGTATTATTATAATATAAAATATTTTTATAGTAAGAATTATTATATATATATATTTTTTAAAATATTTTTCTTTTAAAAGTCTTTTTATATATTAATTTTAACTTTAAAATACTTTAAATTACTATTTATATTAACTTTATATATAAAAATTTATTTTAGAAATAAAAATCTTAATTATATAGATTATTAATTAATTTCTTATTATATCTCTTTTTTTTATAGTTTTTTAATCTTAAGTTTTACTACTTCTATAAAATACTTTTATAGTTTTTTTAGAAGTATTAAAAGTTCCTCTTAGCTTTAGAGAAGTAATTAGAACTTAGATATATAAATATCTTACTTTAAATCTTTATTTTTATATTTTTATTTCTAACTTTTAATATAATTTTATATATATAAATAAAATATTATATATTTAAAAAAGCTTTTTTTTATTACTTTTTTTATATTAAGTATAAATATTATAAAGAAAGCTTCTTAAGTATATTAATCTTTAATAGGAATAACTTTTTCTTAATATTTAATTTTAGAGAATAGCTATTTTAATTTATTTCTCTTATTATTTATATTAGAATAGATTTTTAGGATATTATTAATAAATAAAATAAAGTCTTTAAATTACTTTAGAAACTATTAATTATATTAGTTTAATTACTTTACTTTTTTATAATCTTTTTAATTATAAACTTTCTTTAAAGCTTTTTTCAACTTTTTTATTTTAAATACTTAATTTATAACTTTAATTACTTTATTTTTTAATTTAAAAAGATCTTTAAGAAGTATTAATATTATTCTCTTATTATTTATATTTAGTATTAATATTCTAAGTTAAACTTAAAATTTATTAATTTTATTTTAATTTTTATTAAGAGTAATATAAATATTATTATCTCCTTTTAAAATATTAATAACTTTTTTAGTTTATTTATAAAAGTTATTATTAGATATATTTAGTATATTAATTTCCCCTTTTTAAATCTTAATTATAACTTAAAGTCTTAAAGTATATTTAGAAATAGAGAGACTTCTTAAAACTTCTTTTTAGGTCTCTTTATATATTATAATATCTTATAACTATATAATTAAAGTTTCTTATTTTTTAAGAGTATTTTCTACTATATTATTAGCTTATTTCTATATATTTAGAAGTTTAAATATTAAGTTTAAAAATAACTTAAGCTTTAATTCCTCTTTAATAATATAATATATAATCTTAACTAATATTATTATATATTTATCTTCTTTTAAATAGAACTTTAATTTATTAAACTATATATTATATATTATAATTACTCTTTTAAGTATAAATACTTAGATCTTATATATATTATATATATTATTAATATATTTAATTAAGTATTTAAGATATCTTTATAAATATACTTTATAATATATTCTTCTTTATTCTTTTTCTTATTCCTTTTTAAGTAGATATATATAATAACTATATATATATATCTATTCTTAATATAGCTAAAGGTCTCTTTTAATTATAGATATATAAGAAAAAACTTATTAATAGAAATATTAAGTATATTATTCTTTTTTAACTTAATTTAATAACTTTTAATTAGTTTTTTATTATAAAAATTAATTAAAAAGATAAATCCTTATAAGAGTTAATTCTAACTATATTTTTAGAAATAAATTAGCTTCTTCTTATATTTTAATACTTCTTAAGATTACTTTTTAGTTAATATACTTTAAACTACTAACTAACTCCTTTATATCTATTAAAAATATTTTAAGTATAATTCTACTATTCTTTATTTAATATTAATAATATATACTACTATTAATAGTAATTATAGTTATTTTATTATCTTAATATATAATATAAATTATTAATCTATATTACTTTTTAATTTATTATTTAAAATAGAAAAGTATTATAAAAACTTCTTTAAATAAATAATATATTAGAAGGAAACCTTATAGCTTATTTAAATATTTATCTTTAATAATTAAGATATAAAAAGCTTTTAAGATTATTTTAAAAAAGTAATAGAAGATATCCTAAAAGATATAATAATATAGATAAATTATTTTATTTTCTAACTTTAAATATAAAATAACTTTTTTTATATAAGTTTTAGTATATATTTTATATTATATTTATATTTAGCTATATATTTTTACTCTTTAAATATTCTTAACTATATATTTAAAAGTTTTAAAACTTAAGTAGCTAAAATAAAAATACTATAAGTATATATTATTTAATTAATCTTTATAATAGTTATATATATCTTATCTATAAAAGGCTTTTATTAGCTAAGTTATAGTAATAATATATATAAAACTTATTAATATACTTTTAAGAAAATATAAAAAAAGAGGTTTATATTTAAAGAAGATTAAATTATACTTTTAGATTAATATAATAATAACTATACTTTAAGTAAAGTTTCCTATATATAATATATAGTTAAACTTATAAAACTAGATCTTCTATATATTAAAGTAACTTTTAGATATAATATTAATATAAAAACTTTTAATATAAGTAATATTCTTAAGTATAAAATTATTTAATATTTATTTATTTTAGTTTTTAAAGATCCCTTTAAGAATATAAGTTTTTTAGTTTAAAACTAAGATCTAAGTTATACTTATTTCTATAATATCTTTTAGATTAAACTTTATATAAAAGTTATTTAGTAATAGTAATTTATTATTAACTAAATATATAGTATTATAGTTATTATAAATTATATTATATAAGAAGATATATAGTAGAGTAAATATATTAAGTAAGTATATTTCTAATATAATTATTTTAAAAAAGCTTTATAAATTAATTAATATAGTTATAATATTAGATAAAACTTTAATATTTAACTTTTAGCTAGATCTATTATTTTAACTACTTCTTTTATTATAATATCTATATTATTAGCTTCTTTTACTATATAAATTACTTTTTTTATAATTAATATTACTTATTTAGTTTAAGATCTATTATTTATATATAATTATAGCTTTAATATTTATTTACTTATTTTAATTAAGTTTAAAAAAGATTTCTTAAACTTTATTATTATTTATAAAGATTTAATAGAACTTATAAAACCCTTTATAAATATATTTTAAATATCTATATATTTTAAAAGTCTAAGAATACTTTTCTCTATATAAATAGCTATTAGAATATATATTAGAAAAGTTATTAAACTTCTCTCTTAAAATAATAAAAAATATATTTAATCTCTAAGATCTTTTAGTAAATAAATACTTATAAACTAAAACTAAGAAAATAATCTTATATTACTTTAAAATATATATTAGAAACCTTAAACTAATATTTATAATAAGTTATATAAGTTTAATATAAACTTAATCTAAAATAAATTAATATCTAATTATTTTAAAAAAGGTTTATAATATAAGTTTTCTTTAGATTTTTAAGATATTAAGTTTTTTTATTTCTATATAATAATAATACTACTCTATATATTAAATAGAAAGGTTAATATTAGAATTAATTTTTTTAAGTAAATAAAAATAATTTTTTAAACTATATTAGTAATTATAAATATAATAAATATTAACTATTTTTAATCTTATATATAAAAACTTATAAAATTATTTTTAACTAAATCTTATTATTTAAAATAGCTAATTTAATATTAATTAGAATAAAGTTTAAAACTATTTTATTAACTTATATCTAAAAGTTAAAATAATATATTAAAAAGGTTTATTAATTTAAAAAGTTTATTATATAATTTTTAATTACTATATTATATTCTAATTTAATATTTTTATAAATAATAATTTAAAATATTTATAAGAACTTTAAAAGAGAGAATAATCTTATTATTTTATTAAAAATAATATTTACTTTTTCTTTACTTTTTAAAATCTCTATAATTAAATAGATATTCTTTAATATATTCTTAATAATTTCTATTAAGTATTTAGTTTTCTCTAAATATTATTTTACTTATTTATTATATTCTTCTTAATATTTTATATTTAAGAAGTTTTAATATTTAGTAATAAACTTAGAGATCTTTAAAGCTATAGTTATTTATAAAAAATTAGTATAATTATCTATATCTAAATTAATATAGTCCTAAAAGCTTTTTAAGTATATATAAAACTTAAACTAAGTATATTATATAAACTAGTTACTTCTTAATATAAGAAGATCTCTTATAAGAGGAATTTTATTATTAATATAAAATATAATAAATAATAATAATAAAAAAATTAATAAAAAGAATAAAAATAAGTTTTTTATAAATAACTTATAATAGAAAAGTAATCTAAGCTATTAATAGAGCTAAACTTATAACTTTTATAAGTTATAAATATATAAGTTATTAGGAATAAAGGTATATTATAGGAGTAACTATTTAGAAAAGTAGTCTATATTATAGGCTAATATCTATACGTACAGCTTATATAATACTATATATTATATAATAAGTAGTGAGGCTGTAGCTTAGATTAAGGGTATTATAACATAACATAAAGATCAATTTTAATATTTCCTATATGGACTCAACCTATATAGAGAGTAGCAAAGAAACCAGCAACGTGTAGATAGAGAATGCCTAGGTAATAGACCTAGCTACTAGAATATGGACTGATAATAAAGGCTCGCGCTTAGGATAGAAGGACCCTCATTTTGGTTCCCAAGGATGTTCAAAGAGCTGCTGGAACATCAATCATATAAGCATCTCCTAACATAGCAGAAATTGCTGGACCCATCTAAGATTTTTTAGCATCGAAGCGACACCATGGATTCCTGTGCTGATGAAGTTCTCTCTCCCTCCGTCGGCCCATCTCCAAAACACCTTACCCAACCTACAATAAGGTTTAAAAAGTTTAAGCTATAGCGCATCTCATATTCAGACCAACAGGTCCTTAAGTAACCAGGGTATATAACTCTAGCCCTCCCAGGCTTAAGTGCATGACGGAGGTAGTTTCCTGCCATTCAAAAGTCGCCTCAGCCGAAGATGCCGCCACCCGACCCAAGAAACAGAAAGTCCAGAGATTATTTAGGAACCCACGGACTTCTCAGTATCCCTCCTGAGATTTTTTTCATGATTGCTGAGCAACTTCCCACGATTGCCAACATCTCTCTATCTTTAACTTGCAAAGGATTCTTCACGGCATTGCGCCCGCACGACACGTTTCCTCAAAGCGATAGGAAAGAACGACTTGAACTCCTCTTACTACTAGAAAGGGATGTTCCAGCCCGATTTCTATGCTTCAGATGTAAAAAGCTTGTTTTGCTGGATGTGTTTCCAGAGAGACAGCGCCTCGATACAAACGCCCATTCCAACAGCTATGTTTCCTAGGTTTGGAAACGACGATGATGATCACGGATGGCCGTCAACAAGGTACGAGTGCGACGACGAGGAACATCCGCCAAGATTGCGATGTCTGCCCGACCCGCTCCTTTGGATTCCTGAATGCAATGGGTTGCATAGTTTTCAGCCGAGAGTCACGTTTTCTGAAGCTCGATTAGTCATGAACCGCCATTTCTATGGTGAATCCCATGGAATATCTGCAAAATCACTTGAGAGCTCGATCGAAATTGCAAGAGATGTTCAAACAAATGCATACTACGCACCCTTCGACCACTACCTACGAAAAAGCCACACCACCCCAAATCTACAAAAACCAGCCACCAGACCATTGACTAAACAGATCTCGAAGACCTGGAGATTTACACACAAAACCTTTGCCAAGGTGATTGGCAACAACCTTTTCATTTGCCGTGTTCACAATGTCGTCAGCCCACCATGCCCAGCGAATGTATTTACGTGGGTCGTTGATAACCTAGACCTGCCAGTCTGCACACACATCTGTGGTTCATCAGGAGTGTGTGAAGCTCCATTTTTGATGAACCCCCAAAACTTTATACCGGCATTACACAGCATAGCAATGGCCTCATATGACCAGCGATTCGACACACGCCGCGATAACCAGATCACATCATGCACTTGGTGCTTCACAGACTACGAAATACACGTTAAAAGAGGCAACGAAAATGAGGAATGGGATTTGGATCTTTGCACATACCACAATCTTGGGAGCTGTCGTTCGCCGGATGATGATGCATGGTCCCGATTGCTGCAACCTGTGTACGGGTACATGATGGATTCTCCGGATCGATGCAGAACGGGAAACCCGAGCGATGTTCGTCTAAGTTGGCTTCAACACAATAAATGCGAAGACCGCGGATCCAGCGGGCTCAAAGCCGAGTGGGCTCTTTCCTTCTATCTCATGACTAAGTCGTGGTTCTGCACGTCTACAGACGATTGGGACCAAGATACCCCTCATCAGGAGATTTATCTAAAGTCGTGCCGTCACAACGGACCTGTTTGGCTTTCATCACGAGAAATCCAAATGATGAGATATGCTTCGGAAACAATTGGCTCTTATTCCGAAAGCTCAGTCTGAGTTTACCATCAATTGAGTTGACGGGTTGCAGCCAACAAGTCGAGATATTCCTTGTACCACATGTGGCTGAGAAGGAAAACCTAAGCGGGTACTGCTCTGCCACCAGCTACTTTAGTGGCGGCTAAGTGTAAACCCGAAACAAAAAGACGGCCTGGGCAAAGAGAGATTGTCATAATGCATGGACTAATTTGGGCCTTGAGGCGCGGGCATGTGCGGGCATGCGCTGGCCGGCGAAGAGGGGCCCCTTATGCGTGGCTGAGCTCTCGCATTGTTCTGCGACAGTGACATATCCGGAGGATGCGGTTGCGAAAGCAGCCCTAGGGCGCCGTCAGCTTAACCATAAGGCTCATCCACCGGGGAATACCTTGACTCGTTTGGTGACATCGGGAACTCGGATGAGAACTTGAGACGATCGGGTCCACATTAGCCTTGGGATAATTTAGGCACCTCGCTTTCGTTGCCGCAATCACGAGTCACGCTTTTTGGCCTCCCACTTTCCTAGGAGAGTGGGAGGTGACAGGACACAAACGTTTGCTCACTGCTGGTTTTATCGATTGTCTTGCGTCGAGTTCTTTACTCACCTTCCCATCCTGAATTGGGTAACCTGGAAGAGGTATGCTTCGAATTTCCAATCAGGCCTGGTTGATAGATTAGATCGCAGCTTGATTCAACTCTCATGTGGACAGCAAACTTAATGCCACGACTTTTAAATGTATGCCACGCGAATCTGGGTTGCAGACCCGGGCAAGTGCAACCGCCCGGGCCGCAGCATAACTGCCACGAATCGTGCGATGCTCATATTTAGCAACAGCACAGGCCAACGGTTTGGGTCTGTCGGAAGTCTATCTTATTACTTCCTTCTCGAATTGATCATCTGGTGGACCACGGCACTGATTATCCGGCATGGCTCGGCCGCAGCCGTGATGCTCGCATTCGGGCATTTGATATAAGAATCAAAAGCTGATCCGTCTTCGAGCAGCTAGGAACACCAACCCACACGGCTCTTCATTCTTTTCTTGTTGTTCATAACAACGTTCAGTCATTCATTCGTCCCACCACTCTCTTTTAAAAAAATTACAATGTCTCGTCTCATTTCTGTCCTCCTCACCGGGCTCATGGCCTCCCCAATCTTGGCTAGCATCTCGTCCCCCAACTATCTTCCCTTCGCGCTCGAAAAACGTGACTGCGGCTTCAGCTACTGCGACTGCCAACGCGTTCAGTGCTTTCTGGACTTCTGCTTCGACGACCATGTCGACCCCTGGGTCCTGGTCGACAGTGCCTGTACGTCATACCGTCTGAAATTTGCATACCATGCGGACTCTAACAAAGATTCGAACAGTGAACCCCTACTATGGAGTTGATTGCGGTCAGTTCGATCACTGGCAACGAAACGAGCCCGCAGAATACTGCAATAACGGCCTTCGCAAGGGCAACGGTCTCTTCTACATCAACCGCAAGTTCGGGTCTCTGGGCAAGAGCTTCACTGTCGACTACAAGAACGAAAACGCCAACGATCCCAGCCGTGGCTCTGTGGCAGCGCGTTGCTACCCTGTCCAGGACGTCCAGTGCAAGTGTCACTCACGATACAACGCTGAGAAGCACGACTGCTCGAACACCTGCGGCTAAGCCGGAAGAGGCACTTCGTTTCGAAGCACGAAGACGGAGCGCGTGGCTCCTGCAAGACTTGACGATACCCATTGAAAAATCACTTTTGAAATCACAGCTTTCGTGTTCGGGTCCGGCAGGTGGACGGGAATGTCGAAACAGCCGACCATATTCCTCAGAAATGTTAGAGCATATTACCCTCGTTTGCAATTCCAGCTAGTGGCGAGGTCGAAGACTAGAGAAATATACACAGTTTTCGACAAATGGATTTAAATGACGCACATGATCTATACTCATTTTCGGACTTTGTACCGCGCGGTTCCATGCAATCTCGGATGGTTTTGCAAACCAAGCACACAACCCTCCAGCTACAAGGACCCCAACATGCAAGGCATCATTCCGTCATCTCCCTGATTTTTGCTTCGATTGCCGACAACGCGTCCAAATCACTATTCTCCAATTTCAATTTCATCGCAGCCTTCTTGTACTTGGTGTCCTCCAAGATGCATTCCACACCCCTCCTAACCTGCTCCGCTGTCGGTGTCTGTGTGCCCAGGCTGAGTCCAACACCTGCATACACAGCCCTCATAGTGACTTCAATCTTCTCCTCGTTCTCTCCAGCAAGTAAAACTGGAACTCCATTACTGACAGCATGAGTCAATGTTCCGTAACCAGCATTGGAAATGAAGACATCCGTGTACTCTAACATTGCATCGTAGGGAAGGTAGTCAATGATACGAGCGTTGGCTGGTATCTTGACTTCCGCCGGAAGCTGGGCGCCAACAGCTCCCAAGGTAGCTACAACCAAGACGTCGGGGCGGTCGGCAAAGGCATTGACAGCAGGGATAATGAGCTCTGACCAGAGTGGGTTGAGAGTTCCTTGGGATACAAAGATGACGTGGCGGTAGTTGTTCTCCTGTCTCTTCTCAACTTCAGACCACCATGAGGGAAAGTGGAAGCCCGGCTTCAGCGGCTTGCGAGGAAGAACACCGACGAATTGAAGGCACGGTGGCAAATCGGAAACAGGATACTCGAGGCTCGGCGAGCAGAGCTGAAGGACAGAGTCGTGAGCGGTGTAGAATGACCTCCATACCTTGCCATCGGGGATGTTTTTGCAGCCGCATTGCTTCAGAGTCTCGTGCCAAGCATCGTACAAGAGCTTCATGGGGCCTCTTTCCACGAGCTCGTACAGTGCCTTGTTCCTTTGGCGTCCCGACTCTGTAGAGTCGGGCCAGAGCCCTAGCGACAACGGTCCGGTGTCTTGGCTTTCGGCCAAGATTGGCGAGACGCCAAATCCAATCGACTTGGGCAGTTTCTTGACTCCACCTGGAAGAGGCCTGCCATACTTGAAAGCCGTGAACCCGGAGTTGAAAACATCTTCGAGAACGATGATTTGTCGGTGGGGGTCGCGGGCCTGCAGCACTACCAGAGCTTCTTCAATGCTCTTGGCTCTCGTTGGTTGCATATCCATGAAAATGGCTTTGTATTGCGCCGCAAGTCTTCCAGGGCCCGGCGGTAACTGCGAAGCGTCGCGAAAGTTGAGGAAGACTGATTCGGTAATTGGGTTTTCGGCGAGGATATACTCAGCACCAGTTTCTTCGATCTTGGACTGGTACGCCGATGGAGAGGAGAATGCCACCTCGTACCCGACTTTAACCAAGTGAGATGCAATGGTGAATAGAGGGTTAATGTGACCATCGATGGGAAACGCAGCCATCAAAAGCAAAGGCTTCCTCGAGCCCTTGACGTCGTCGCATGTCTCAGTCACAGTCATTGCGTCAGATTGAATGAGTTGGATGAGCCTGGCGAGGATGCAACTGCACCTTGTCGTGAAAAACTCGGGAGATGAGGCTCTGATGTCTCAGTATATAACATCTTGTGGGACCGGGCATCCCCCTCCCCGATGGTAAGCACTAATGGAGATGTTGCATTCATCTGGCGCAAGTCCAAGGATAAGATGCAGCCAGATGGCTATTGGTAGGTGGATTATTGCGGGTCACTGCATGATGGTCGCCGTCGATGGCAAAACCACCGGCCGACCGGCTCAGGGTTCGGCATGACCCCTCCGCCATCACAATCTTGCCTGAAAGTGTTCCTCGTGGCACTATACCCCTCAATTTAAAACACCCGTGACTTGGACGTTACACTAATCCGATGATGACCATGGGCAAGCACTGAGTTGTGGAGAATTGCGAATTAATTCCTTTGGAAAGATTTACGTCTCACGGCTAAAATGTTACTAAGGATCGAACATCAAATTACAGAACTAGTGGAAAACGATCACAGATGATACGTAAATGGAATACCACTAGAATACAATGGACATACTACGGTTATTTTAAGTAGCTTCCAGGGTTAAAGCTTTCACCAGCGTCAACTCTTGCCCCTTGAGAGGCTCTCAAGTTGACCGCAGCTATGGTTTTACATAGGCTTATTTGCAATATTTGGACATGGATTTCAACCCTATATTATTCCATGTCAAACTCATTTTCGTAATACTGGAACAGCATCGCGTTAACCCATGGAAACTTGTGTTTGTGTCATGATGGGCACAGACGACGATGACGGCGAGGACGACGATGATGATTACAATAATGATCACATTAAAGACAAGAACAATACCAATAGTATCAGTGTCGCTGAATAAGAAGAAAACGAAGAAGATAAGTATGACAGCATACTAGGGAAAATCAAACGCCTAGCCCTCCGGACACTTAGCCAGAAGGGACGGGGTCAAGAATCTGAGCAATCACCAGACAATCATTCACAGCTCTGCAGAGGCAAGCCGATCAAAAGTCTTGATGGTGAACAAACCTGCTTAAGACGTTAACGGAGGGAAGATACGGGTGCGGGCCCGTGTTCGTTGGTGGCAATGGTTTCTGTTGCCATCAGTCCAAAGCGACGGCAATGTCCACTGAGTAACAAGACATTGCTTAGAATCAAGGTGAGACCAGCCCCCTCTCGTCTGCTCGTGAAATTTTGCTCACAGGTCTGCTTGACTTTTGACACTTTTTCAGAAGGCAAGGAAGAGGCTAATTTGTGAGAAACTGGCCGCCACAATCCGCCTTGAGAAGTCGCTTTCTCCACAATCATTGGCATTTGAGGGACTCGCTTGATTCAAGAGTGATGTTCCGGGGTCAGGCTGCGCGTATCAATCATTGGGTCTTGAAAAGGGATACTGATTCACGCCTCCTACTTTCTCATGATACGGCACAAAATTGAACTTTGAAGCTCAGCTGAGTTCGACCTTTGTGTGTCATCGCCTCCGACTACCCCTTGAATCGAACAATAGTTACGACCTACGCAAAGAGCCCGAGGCAGATTTTGCAATTGTCATGCCGACGGCTGTCACCCGAACATGTCAATACCGTCATCAGCTGCCAATCACCATCGTTTCGTGTCTGAAACCTCATTTTTTGCACCGGTCCTCCAACCCTAATTTACGTGCAGAGTTTCCCATTCCCAATGACAGTGACAAAGGCACTGTGTCTGTGTGGCCTTGGCGTCAAGCTCCGGCATTTTGCTGATGACCGCAAGTTTCGATGTAAGTTGTCCTCTTCCTCCCTTATTCAAACTGTGAAGAGAGGGCCGTGTAAAAGATCACAGCTGCTGTTAGATCCAAGCTTGATTCAAAGCCGGCAAGGACCGCAGCTTTTGGATCTTTGGGTCTTGGGTGGCTCATCAGTTGTGACGATGTCACTAATGCAGGACATGTGGTGTATAAC
The DNA here is from genome assembly GCA_025328985.1 of Colletotrichum sp. SAR11_239. Classification (NCBI taxonomy): domain Eukaryota; kingdom Fungi; phylum Ascomycota; class Sordariomycetes; order Glomerellales; family Glomerellaceae; genus Colletotrichum; species Colletotrichum sp. SAR11_239. The sequence continues at coordinate 46,076 of JAKMWZ010000223.1, forward strand.
TGAAATCGCTGTATTCGGGGGGCTATCGAGATCAACTACTATATCGGCTACAACGCCTCGGTCAGCACCACCAGTGGGCCTACATATGTTCAAGTTTGGGGTGGCGCGTATCGTTACCACCAACACGTAGATCGAGAAGCTTGGCAGCGTCAACCAGGACGTTGCCTTCATCAAGATCAATAGCCCCTTTGCGGGAAACCTCACGAACATGTCATGCCTATATAAGCCTGTCACTACCAACGGGCTTAACATCGGGGTGATCGCTACCCTGGCGACAAGTATCTGCATCACCCGAACGGTGATGATGGCGAGAGAGGTGCTCAGATGGATGAGGAAAGCATCGAGAACAGCGAATGGCACATTGTCGAGCAATATATCCTTACCTTCGCCAGCAGTTGAACCATCACGGGCCTTCCAAACGAGACCTTTGCTGACGACGAACGCATAGGTCAATTTCGACCCGTTATTCTCCCAGCCACCGACACTGGATTTGAATCCGCTGGCATATAATAACTCCTACGGGCAGCAGTGTCAATTGGACCCTCTTCCACACTGATAAAGCCTGCAGCAATGATAATGGTTTCAATGGCAACAGCTCCGATAGCAATGAGACTGGCTACGAAGGCGACAATGCACACAATGGCTTTCGCCTGGAGAGCTTTTCGCCGGACGACGCGCCGATCAGGGACTATAGCAAGGGCTTTCAAAAGAGTCGCAACGAGGAGAGATTCCTTGGTGTTTTCAGGTTGTCAAGTTCGTTGCAGTGAGACTTGATTTGGTCAACTCAACAGTCTCGCCTTTGTCTTGGCGGTATTGAGGGAGCTGTCGGCTCTGTCGCCGGAGAAGACCTCTCCACAGTGGCCGGCGCCCAGAGTGCTATGGCGAATGGCAACACCTCCAACGCCGTCAAAAGTGCCACCAGCTCTGGAGCTATCGAGTGTGCTGTTCAGACTGAAGCATCCCTTCAAGCCATGGTAAAGACAGTCCGCCCGAGTTCTGAGGACCATCAAGTCCAAGTGCCGCTCGCTCAGGCCCAGACTTGACACCACTGTACCCCATGCTGGTCCTCGCTTGACCGAGTAAGGACTTGACTTGGCTCATCAATAGGTGGTTCGCATAAATCAGGAGGGCGGTGGTCTTCAGAGGGTGGTGGTCTTCACAGGGTGGTATCGAAACACTGGCGGCGATACCGAGTACACTCTCGATCCCCCCGTCCCCGGTAGCCAAGAGCACGCCACTTGAGTTGTCATCAGGCGTGTTGCTACTGCTGAGGCCGCTCTTGAGACTCTAATGACGCTCCCAAGGTAGATGCTAAACCGACTCCGCATTAAGGCCTTATCTCACGGCGGTGGCGAAGAAGGCTTCTACGACGTGATCAAGTCCGGCGTTCAGAAGACTGGACCTGATTTTCTGTACATTGCACAGAAGGCGGTGCACACCGTCATTCTTGTCATTGTCGTTGAGCTCTCCGAGAGATTCAAGGGTGCAGTCGGCGCGGAGAGCAGCGCAACTCCTTACAATTTAGGCGATAACCACAACAAGATGGGCCGTTTCAACGCTGTTCCGCCTAAGCAAGCTATCGGCAAAACATCTGATCACGGCCATAAGGCGACGGAGGTGAGCGAAAATTATCCTCTTGACTTACAATGATGGAAGACCACATTACTACCACCTTCCAAATTGGGACGGGCTGGTGTTCATCAACGAAAATTGGCTTGTGAACAACTGAGTCCATATGCTTTAGATAGTTAGTAGTCATTGCCACGTACCAGACTGATGAGATAGGACGTCTCTCCCATCGTGCCTCAACATGGACTTTCCAGCCAATGATCCCATCGATGCCCATGGGGATTCTTGTCATCGTTGGCTTTCCAATTCGACTTTGCGGTTTGAAAATGTCTAAAGCCATGCAAGGTTAGTACTTTTACCCACTTCGATTGCCTGTTAATGTTTTTGGTGCTTGACGTTGGATATTCGTCGTTGGGGGCTGTCGTTCGTTTTTGGATGCTGGGCTAAGAAGTCGGCTCGGCTGGTCGGCGGTTCCGACTTATGGTGCCAACAGCAGGCTACTCAATCTATCCTATCCTTTAATACATCTATTCAACCCCTTAAATCAATGGCCAGGATCTTGTGACGCTGCTTTTTGTGGATGCGTGACTCGTTGACAGTCCAGGGCGGGGAAGATAAGCGATAGTGCGCTCTATCATTCGCACTTTAGATTTTCCGTCACTGTAGCCGGTGATTACGATGTTTATGCCGCCTTAACAAACAAGGAAGGCACAGTGCCGATTTGTGGGGTTGGTTGAAGATGGAATAAGGTTTGACAAGGTTCATCAACATCTCGTCGGCGATGCCCGCACACCAGCTGGTGCCCGCACTCTTGCTCATCCCCAGAACAGAGCAATGGACAGAACAACGGGAAAACCACGAATACTTGGATCTCTCGAATGAGGCCCAATGACGATTTCATCATGATAGTGTTGGCTGCCCGCGGGAAACACCCGTGCAGCGAACAGATGGCACTGGCCAAGCAACATCATCAGGCACGACGGTTGTCTTGGCTCTCGAGTCAAACATGCACATCTTAAGACGAACCGATAGAGTGGAACTGCCCCAGGATATAGAGTAACCAGGCGCCGACTCCGACGGTTCCGGACACGAGTGCGCCCTACGCAAATGCAACGCTGTGAATGGGGGAAAGGCAGCCTCAGTCAACGGACCAAGCAGCCTTAATTCAGTTTTAAGATCACTACATGGATCGTCAAAAGCCTATTGCCGGCAACTGAATCACTGCACCCCACTTCAAGCGGGCGACCGACTCATCTGCGATTCCGATTGGGGTGTTTAGACTTTATGTTTGCAGAGCTAAAAACGTTCCGCCCGCTGACAACGTGAAGGGCCCCCCGAGCTGGTAGGCTTTCTGCAGGTGAGTGCAACGGTAACTGTGTTAGTCGGTATGAAGGGAGGGGCGGAAGGTACTCGGGTTCGTTACCACGCCGGGGCGGGAAGAATGCCTGATGGCTCGTGTAAGACAGACTAGCTCTAGTACGGACATCGGACGGCCTGTTGCTGTGAGACTTGAGACAAAGGTTGTCCGACCTGAAATGAGGGGTTCGCGGACGTTGACGACGACAACAACTGCATTCCTGCCTTGATTCTCTCAGGATGGCGAAGAAACATCAAACATCGGCTGGGAAAGCAAGGTGGAAGATCTTGTGCCCTTTTGACCGTTCTTTCACTCTCATGACCACTCCCAAGCCTGACTGTAGATTGGGACACACGCAGTAGCTTCGGTCATCCCGTGCATCCCCATATCGTTCCTCTCCCATCTCATCTCCTTTGTACCTGCGTCTCGTTCCACTGCATCCACCAGCGAATCTTGCGGCTGCTTCTCGTCTGCGAACTGCACCCCGGAGGTGTAAGGCGGTCGTCCACACCCCCATTTCGTTTGACTACAAAACATATCTTATCCCAAGCTCCTCCTCCCACCTGTTCGTCTTCTGCCCGTCCGTCTTCTGCCCGTCATCCACAATGCGTCCATTCGTTTCGCTCGTTTCTTTCCTTTCTTGCCTGACCCAAGTTTCTGCTTGGGCCCCGCGCGCCAGCGGACATGGTGCTCCAGGGCACTATGGAGGTATGCAAACGCATGACGCCAGCTTCACACCCGACCATATCTTGAGGGTCACTCAACAGAACGTCTCAATTGGTTGCCAAACACGGGAGTCGGTTGTCGTTAATGGCACTCTCTACGGCCCAACACTTAGGCTCCCGCCCGGACAGAGGAGTTGGATTAGAGTATATAACGACATGGAACACCACAACACTACCATGCATTGGCACGGACTCAGCATGCGCATGGCGCCCTTTTCAGATGGCACTCCGTCTGCGAGTCAATGGCCCATCCCACCGGGTCGATTCTTCGACTACGAGGTTTACCCTCTGAAGTCAGAGTCCGGTACTTACTTCTATCATTCGCATGTGGGCTTTCAGGCTATGACGGCCGCCGGGCCTTTGATCATCGAGGATAGTGCGGAGCCTCCTTACGCATATGACGATGAGCGAATCATCATGCTTTCCGACTATTACAACAAGACCGACACTCAGATTGAAAAGGGATTGACTGCGTCGCCTTTCGTATGGTCGGGCGAGACCAATGCGGTCCTCATCAATGGTGTTGGGGTTTCCGTCGACGAAACAGCTGGCCAAAACGGCTGCAAGCTGCCTATCATCAACGTTGAGCCTGGAAAGACTTACCGTCTGCGATTCATCGGTGCCACGGCCATCTCTATGGTGCAACTGGGCATTGTGGGCCACGATAACTTCACCATCATTTCTGCTGACGGCGCGTACACCAAGCCTCACTCCGAGAATATCATGCAACTGTCTTCGGGTCAGCGCTTTGATGTTATCTTCAAGGCGAAGACTGAGGAGGAGCTCAACGGAACGGGCGACTTCCTCATCCAGATGGAAACAAAGGACAGGCCAAAGGTCTACCAAGGCTATGGTGTCCTGCGATACTACAAGGCCACGACTCAGATTAACAAGGCGCCCGCGACTCCTCCTTTAACGTTCTCCACGAAGCCCTATGAATGGGCTGAGTACGCATTGGAGCCTCTGGTGCCCAACAACTTTCCAAAGGCAAGTGAGGTGACTCGCACGATCAACATCGACAGCCGGCAGTTGTCTACGCAATCAATCATCTGGCAGATCAACGGACTGGAGTGGAATGAGACCTCGTCACCGTTCCCTGGTGATAAGCCGTACCTGGTCAACATCTATGAACAAGGGGAAGCCGCGATGCCAAACTACACAGCTGCGATGAACAACAACGGTTGGGATCCAACAACATTGACTTGGCCTGCGAAGCTTGGCGAGGTAAGCAATTATTACTAGTTGGCGTCTGTGGCATACGCTTACCAATTTGCAGGTTCTTGAGATTGTTTGGCACAACACTGGTTCCCTCGTCAACAATGGTGGTGGCGTCGACTTCCACCCATTCCACGCCCATGGTGGACATTTCTGGGACATTGGAAGTGGCAACGGAACATACAACCAAACAGAAAATGAGGAGAAGCTGAAAAACTACAACCCGGTCAAGCGAGACACAACGAACCTTTACCGATACGGCGAAAAGACGACATCTGGCGCTAACGCTGGCTGGAGAGCGTGGCGTCTGCGCGTAGAAGATGCCGGTGTCTGGATGGTATGTTTCATTCTGCTCGGCTCATCGTGAGACATGGAACTAACGAACATTCTAGATCCACTGCCACATCCTGCAACACATGGTGATGGGCATGCAAACTGTCTGGGTCATGGGAGATTACAAAGACATTGCCGTCTTGCCCCTCTTGGATACGGCTGGGTATCTGCAGTTTGGCGGCAACTCGACGGGCAACTCAACAGACGCGCCGACAGTGATGCATTTCTTTGAGGCGGATGACTAAGCGTAATCATGAATTCATAGACATATTTTGATATCCATAGAGCTCACTACCATCATGGGGTTTGGAGAGCACACAGAGTACGACATGACAATCAATCGTGGACCCGCTACAGGGATCCAATTTCTTCAATTGTTGAATCATGTTCAAGCCGTTTTGCACGTTTCCTGGGGTGGAACTGTCACTGGTGTCCTTGACCCAAAAGACTGACTCGCGAGCGCAAACCACGAAAATCTCGATGTTGAACATAAAACGGTGTGCGCCGTGATGCTTGGCATTGGCCAAGCGACGGGAACTTTGTTTTGTTTGTTTCCCTTTACTTCTGGTCGACATCTGTCCGTGATGGGAATGTCTCATTTGGTGGTGCACTGTGCCTCTAGCGCGGCAGGCATCTTGCTGTTCTTCGCTGTCTCCGTGAGTAGGCAACTTCCCTGATAAGGGCACTAACTGAATATGTGTAGGCGATCCTTTATGGTGTCGGTCGCGCCGCTTACAACATCTACTTCCATCCGCTTCGGCATTATCCTGGTCCCCGACTATGGGCAATAAGCCGCCTTCCCTGGAACCTCGTCAATCTCAAAGGAAGCTTAGCCTTCAGAATTCGAGAACTGCACGAGCAGTACGGCCCAGTGGTCAGAATTGCGCCAGATGAGCTATCATACACCAGCTCCACCGCCTGGAAGAAGATCTACGGTCAACGAACCCCTGAGTTCCCAAAGTGCTTTGACGGCCGTGGAATCGCTGGTCCGAGTGTGACCAACCCAGCTGTTCGCAATGGCGGCATTGTCACCGCTGATCAAGAGCCACATGCCAGACTCCGGAAAGCTGTCTTACCAGCGTTTAGCGAGCGTGCATTGAGAGAACAAGAGGAAATTCTGCTACTCTACGCCAACAAACTTGTAGATCGGCTACGATCCTCCAGCAAGAGCGGCGCCCCACAGGATTTGGTCAAGTGGTTCAGTCTGGCTGCCTTTGATATTATCAGCGATTTGGCCTTCGGCCAGGCCGCTGGCTGTCTAGACGATGCATCCCAGCCATGGCTCCAGGTTATCGGGACCAGAGCTCAGGGCATCGTCCGGTATCAATTTGCGATTCATTACGGCTTGGAAGCGTGGCTCGAGTGGCTCGCCCCGAAGGCTCAGAAATTGGCTCTCAAGAAGCATGGCGAACTCACAGCTGGGAAGGTCAAGCGAAGGCTTCAGGCCACCGAGAACAAGAAGGATTTCATGAGCTACATTCTGGAAAATCCTCAAGCGGACCTGAGCAATGCCGACCTCGTCAGAATGGCTTCGGCTTTTATTGTGGCTGGCAGCGGTACCGCTGCCACCGCGCTGTCCGGTATCACGTACTTCTTGTGTCGGAGTCCTGAAAAATACTCAAGATTGACACAGGAGATCCGCAACGCCTTTACAAGAGACGAGGACATCACGATGACTTCGACCGGTGAGCTGCGATACCTCAAGGCAGTCATAGAGGAAGGGTTGAGGATATATCCTCCAAGCCCCAGCGCTTTACCCCGCTTCGTGCCTGGTGCCGGCGAAGATATTGACGGCAACTGGGTTCCTGGAGGGGTATGTGCATAGCCCATAAGTACTTGTGTGAAGACCGCTAACAAGATCGGCTTGGCAGACCGCAGTTGGAGTCCATCAACTTTCAGCTGCTCACTCGGAATTCAACTGGTCACATCCCAAAGAGTTCATTCCTGAGCGATGGATGGATGAAGATTTCAGCAGGGACGACAAGTCTGCCAGTCAGCCATTCTCATTTGGTCCGAGAAACTGCATCGGAAAGAGGTGAGAGAGTCGCAATGGGCCCCAAATTGGAGACTTACTGACAACACCTCTAGCATGGCATACGCAGAATTGCGCATCGTTTTGGCCAAGATTCTATGGAATTTTGATCTTGAGCTTGTCGACATAGCTGAAGATTGGGTGAGCAAGCAAAGGATCTACCTCATCTGGCAGAAGGTGCCGTTGATGGTTAGATGTCGCCAGAGGGTATAACTAAGAGTTATATACTTATGTAATTGTAATAAAACATACCCGTCCATGATTCCCTACCACTCAGTGATATTTATGTTAGCTAAATACACCCTGAGCGCGGTATACGTACAGTTCTTGATGCTTGCATATCCCTAATCTGGGACACGCAGCTCGATGAAGCTTTGTTGTCCGGGTTGACGGATGCGAACAATGACGAGAGGAGACAGCGGAGAACGACAACGGCGCCACATAACAACGACGGGGACAGCGACGACAATGAAGATGAGAGCGATGATGAGAAAGATGATAAACTTGGCAAGAAAAGTAGATGACAGGGTCGATTGAAGTGATAACTAGATTAAAATAAAAGTCTTATGCGGCTCTCTGCTGAAAACATTACGCTAGAAGTGAACAGTAGAAATCGTATAAGATACCAAGGAATGTCGTTTTAATGTAGTCCTAGTCTATTGTCTAAGGTTCGTCACTACCTTAGCAGCGTCGTACTCTGAACATGTATTTTAATGGCAGAAAGCTTAATGCTGGGTGACCCTGGGGATTTTGCTCATAAACGTCAAATGCGAACCTGGAGAACACGTGCTTCCTACATAAAACCTTCTTGGCCTTGCTTCTTGCCCTTGAACTTCTTTTCCCTTCCTTTCTCCGCCTTCATTAATTTCTTTTACTACGCATTGTCTGTTCCTCTTCACCCCATCTCGTTTGCAAGTCCCGCCATCCGCCCATTTGTGGCCCATGCTTTCACGATGCGACGTAGTTCAAGAGTAGAACTATCCCAGCACGCCTCTCCCCGAAGAAATCCGATACAGTATATTCGATGGACGGCAATCCCACCGGAGCTCCAACTAATGATCTTGGAAGAGCTCGGCAGCTTGGCCCATGGAAAGCATTCCCTAGCCAGATTGGCAAGTGTATCTCGGCAATGGCAGACATTTTTCGAACCGCAAATATGGCAGACCCTGAACTTCCAATCGTCAACTCTTGATCGTACTCTGATGAAACGATATATAACCGACATCCGAAAAACACTGGTCAAGAAGATCTCCATCCACTTATGGCTCAGAGAATACTTTTGTGACGATTGCGACCGACCAGAAGACGCACGCACAGCCACCTCGAATGATGCGAGTTTCATCAGACAGTTGACCACACTTTTCTCCGTGCTATCAACTTGGAAGACAGGAGGCTTAACACTCGAGCTCAGCGCCAGCTCCCCTAGCGACTTACAGCATCAGCGTCCAGGTAGATGTGAAGCTCGTAATCGGCGGACATATTCTCTTAGGGATGCCAGAGAGCGGTTGGTCGGAAACCTTCTGCACGTGGGAAGCACCAACAAATCATATTTCCCTAGAGCACCTGTGGTTCAAGAATTTTCCATCCTGAAAACCTTTTATCGCAGCCTATCAGCAAATTCTATGCGAGACATACTGCAAAGCTTGCCGGAAGTCAAGCGGATCAACTACGAACCATGGCTTGCAGTTACACGGCTGGGTCAGGCTGAGAGGAACAGGGCGAACACAATGCTGTTCTTAACGATCAATGAGTTCTCGACAATTCAAGAGGTGTCTTTGTGGGAGGCGCAATCCCAAAGGCTTCACAAACAGCGATTCTATACCAAGAAAACTGATGATATGTTGACCTCGGCAGCAGTCAGTGCCAGCTGTTATCTCCAACGGCTCGCAATATCCCACGCAATCGATGCGAGAGACTTTTTCCAGCAATTTAATATGCTGACCGAAGCTTCTGCTAGTTCAGTACAAGCCCAGTCATCTATGGCATGGCCCAAACTCACCGACTTGGTACTTACTTGCCAGATTGACCAATGTTTGAGTCTACACAGCATAGCAAACTTGCTTCAAGCAGCAAGTCAAGCAGCTATACGAATGCCCCGTCTCAGGACTATGGAAGTCTGGGCAGCTGGTGTCCACAAGGGCTTCATGTTCAGGTACGCGATTTTAGGAGAGAAAGCTGAACTCACGATATCTGCCACTTTGCATGTAGAAATACCCACCTGGGTCACGTCAACGTGGGAAGCGGTATCAAAACAACACGGAAATCGAATTCTCGAACGCAAAGTCTTATTGATCGACCCGGCGACTTTGACTAAGCGCCATGATATTTGCAGACACCTTGAATTACGTCACCTGCTTCAGCAATGGAACTGATCGGAGTGTTTAGTAGGCTTCAGTGAGGAGAAAATATATTGAGCCAGCGATGGCGGGTAAGAGGCAGTGCATCTAGAATCAAAAATGCCTCAAACGCATAGCGGATAGTAACAAGAATGTCAGGAACCAATGCAAACACATCACTAATTCTGTCTCGCATCACAGGACACAGGTTCTGTTATTTTCTCTCCACTATGATCAGCTACGGAACCTCCCAGCCCCCGATGCCTCTTTCTCTCTCGCGTCCACATGAAGAGTCCAACCCTATCTCGGACTCAGTTGGAGGTCGCGTTCACTGCGTCCGCCCTCTTCTTTTCAGTCTCTAGACACATGATACCTAATTGGAAGACAGTTCGTACCTGCTGTAGGGAAAGTTGGTATAGCCAGCCACGCGGCTCAGGCCAAGGTTTGTCGTGCATTCTTCGCCCACGGAAAGAGAGTATGCCACCCAGGAACCACCAATACCCTTGATTTGAGTGATGGAATTGACCGAAGCGTGGGACTTCATACGCAAAGCGGCGCCTAGATTGCAGCCAGTGAAAAGAAAAAAGCTCTGAATTGAGCTCTCTGGCGGGCCATGGGTCAAACGAATCTCAGACATAGCAATAAAGAGACGGTGATGACTGTTTTGCCAATCAAGTTTTGGCTCTCTTTCGCAGCCCAGTCGGCCTTATACTCTTTCTTATTGACATATGGCTGTGAATATCAAGGCAGACTTCAGGGCGGAGTCTGAGTTAGAGTTCATCTTAGAGTTGCGGAGCCAACCCGCCGTTTGGCAAGCATTCTGAACAGCGGGCAGATCTATTGTGTTCAATCTCCATCACGAAATTGTCCGTGTTCTCATTTCTCATTTCTTTCTAATCATGGAAAACAGCGACCTAGCATATTCTATTGCAATACTCCGCAAACTGCGATCAGCCAAAGGAGCCATTTTTCTTAAGTGACGGGATATCCTTGGCTCCTGCATGTGCGTAGGCCCGTACACTTTGTCAAGCCTAATAACCACTAGAAAGCCCATGCTTTACATGACATATGGTTGGTAGACCGTCCCATTCCTCACCGCTGTGCGGTACAGCTTCTTGTTGGATCGGTGCAGGTAGAGCTTCAGACCCATGGCGCTCACGCAGGCGATCAAGCCCATGACCATCATCATGATAAACGCCAAGCGATACCGGGGCTCGTCAGAGTCTACAAAGAAGTAAGGAGCAATCAGATTGCCGATTTGACCCAAGACATTGACGAGAGCGACGGAAATGGCACGTTTCTCAGGAGTTCTGCCCATCGTATTGGAGGTCCAGGTGCTGATCAAGGGGTTGGCGAAGTACATGCCGCCAACATAGATGAAAGATGCACCATAGCGAGCGTTGCGGTTCTCTGTGGCGAGGCAAATAATGTAGCCGATGCACCCAAACGCAATTGGTCCCGCAAAGTGGTATCCACGCTCCTTAGTCTTGTCAGAATGCCAGGCATTGACCAGGGATCCGGCGGCGGCGAAGATATATGGCGGCGCCGTGAGCACGAGGGTGATTGTGTTGTTGTAGCCGAATCCACGAACGATGGAGGGGAAGAAGTTGGAGAACCCGTAGGCAGCCGAGATGCCGATGTTCATGCCGACGAGAAGCCACATCTTGTAATCGAAGACACTCATCTTCAGTCCGTGCCACACACCAGTCTTCGCCTCCGCAGTCGAAACTCGATCGGCAAGAATACGAGCTGCGGCGACTTTGCGCATGTCTTCAGTCATTGACCAACGAGCACTTCCGGTAGTGGAATCTGGATAGTCAGGCAGAATGAACAGGGCGATCATGGCAAGTCCTGCACCGGTGGACGCGAGGACGATAAAGAGCCACTGCCACCCAGCCAAGCCGTACGACCCTTCAAGTGTACCGAAGACAGCGGCAGCAATAAGACCGGCCGTGCAAAAAGCAAGTGTCTGGCCAGTGTATAGAAGGGCACATCTAAGTGCCATCTCCTTCCTCGTGTACCAACAAGACATGACATAGATTGCCTAACCGATGTTATTAGTTATGATATTTGTTGAGATCGAATTCATACGTACACCAGGAAACAGCGGTGCCTCGACCACTCCCAAAAAGAATCTCACGGCAATAAGCCCTTGATAGTTCTTCACGCCACAAGTGGCAGCGGAGACACTCGACCAGACCAGCGCCATACAGCAGAGGTACAAGCTAGGCCGCACCTTTCCGATGATCATGTTGGAAGGAATTTGGCCAAGAACATAGCTGCCAAGTCATTAGCACAGGAAGAGGTCTCGGAGTATACGATAGAACTCACCCAACACTTAGAATCGAGACCGCAGTACCGTATTGGTACCCTTTCAGGTCCAGGTCCTCGTCAAGGCTGCTGAGTCTAGCCTGGCTGTGATACGATGTGGGTCAGCTTGAAACCAAATAACAAGTGTTTTGCTAGGAGGCTTCCAACTTACGCGATGGAGGCACGATCCAAGTAGTTGAACAGATATAAGACCCAAAGGCATGGCATAAGAGTCATGTCAAGGCGTTTGACGACCTGCTTTTCCAGGTCTCTCCAATTTGGGATACCCAAAGCGTCGATCTGCTCCTCTGCGGAAGGGAGAAGTTCCCCCTTTCCGCTTCCATCATTTGCCTCGATGATTGACGGTTCCTTGTTCACCTCATCCGGGCGGTTAGCCTCGACGGTACCTGAGGGAGCGGTGCCTTCAGCATGCTGGGTGGGCTTTTCTTCGGCGACCATATCTTGGAAAAGGAGCTGAGATGGAAGAGGAACCGAGAGTGAGATGAATCAGGAGACATATCCAGGTGAGATAAAAAGAACACAAAGCCGTTCTTATAACGAAAGTGAAGGAAGAGGAGATGGTGCAAAACCCTTTGACAACAGCGTCAGTCGAGACTCGACCTCGCTTCGCATTGCCCCGTCTCCCCATATGTCTCCGCTTCAACCCTCCTCATTTTCCCCGGACCCCGCCTCCAGATTTGAGATGATCCACGCACAGCTTCCTCAGCATATGGAGCCTTTTCCAACGTGGATGTCGACTTGCCAACCAAGACAATGTGAAAGTGATTGTCTACCAGTGACCACGCCCGCCTCCACGAGCCCCACTGATGTCTTTTCCGATATCTTCCCATCATCCGAGGTTAATCAGTCTTTGGTTCTCTTGCAAGCATTGAGCTACAGCGGGTTCGTCCAAGTGCAGTCCCCATCGTGAAGCCGTCCTAGGGTCTGGGCGGGCTCGGCATGCATATCGCAGAGCCGCTGAGACTTGACCATACACGGCTTCTGAAAGACCAAGATGGCAAAACATCCGATGCCTCGACCGACCTGAAAGTCAGGAACAGGGAGGATTTCAACATTTGGCGGCAAATTCGTCGAATGAAGCCTAAGAATGGTTGGAGGGGAGGAGCGCGGCGGGCGGGCCAAGATGGCGGGCCAAGATCTCCAAGACTCCAAGACTTCTTGGTGCTCGGGAGTTGACCGAAGCGCCTCAACATAAGATGGAATCTGGCTCGATGTTCAACTTGGCACGGAAGCTATGATCGCGCCCAGCAGAGCCGCCTTGGAAATGTTCAAGGTTTGAATCCTCCTCTCCGCACGGGGAGGCCAAGTAGATGCTCCGAATTATGGGACAGCATATCTCGGAATTCATTTGAAGGACCGACCGCTTCGTTACCTCTGACAATTCCCTCGCCATGGGATATGCTTTGTTTTCAGATTCTGCATCTCTTCTTGCTCGGCGTGAATCCTTCCCAATTCAGTTGCGTTGCATTATTTTCATGAAATTTCTATTCCTTCTTCCACTCGAACGTTTTTCCTTCGCAGTCTGCCACCTGGAGGCGCACCTTTTTGACTGCCACAGATTTCTCAACGACGCACCTACAGCTGCATGCAAGTTGATAGAATTGCTTCACAGTTCGTCACTCCCCCAGTTGAGCTCAGAAGGCGGACGAGCCAAGTCGAAGGAAAGCGGGACAGGTCTCGTTTTGCTTAGCGCTCTGCCATCTTTCCCAATAGCCTCTGCAATAACCGCGATGTCATCGGACACAGCTACTCCACGAAACTTGGCGTGGGTCTCGAAGCCCTCGCGCTCAACTTCTCCCAAGAGATCTTCCTTAGATTTGGCTGGAGGTTGGGCGTAGAATCTCCACCGGGCAGCCTCTGTGTCCCCGTTCCACGAGACATATATATCCAAATCGCCATCTCGAGCACCCTTGAAAGCCACAATGGCAGGTTCCTCAGCAGGCGTTCCGGTCCAGTTGTACCTGAAGCCGCGATAGCTCTGCGTAAAGATACCCTCCGGAGAGGAATCGAGGTACGCGTGGAACAAGACCTTGCCCTCACGGCTGTACTCCTTCACCGCACCAGACTGGCCCCAGTTGATAAAGATATTGTCGTTTGGCAGAATCTGCAAGCTGCCCTGCGTGTGCGCCGACAGGCCATCTGGAGCGTCGTACGTCTGGATCGCTTTCGCGGTGCCGTCGGTGTGGTTCAACTGATAGATACGACCCCGGGAGAACGCGTTGGTCTTTTCGGGTGCCGAGTGTGCTCCATTATCAAACAGGGAGATGATCTCGATCTTTCCATCTGCAGAACGGCTGCGGAATCGCGCGTGGTGTTGATAGCCAAACACATCTTCGCTGGCCAGCACGAATGAAGAGCCTCCGTGGAAGCCTCCGAGCTGCCAGATGATCTTGCCGCTGGTTCCGTTGATCTTGAAGACGGCCGCGACGTTCCTTGCTGATATGAGATAATTCCCCTCGTCGTCCTTGTCGACACTGTTAATGTGGAAATAGTTCCAGGCATCCGTCTCTGTTGTGCCACTTCCGGGCAGACCGGCGCCAAAGTCGAGCGGGAAAGCGCTGTCTGCGAAGAGAGTGAGCCATCGGTAACCAGCTCAAGCCCGGGTCAGTCACTCACACTTGGGATCAACGTGGTCGAAGCTTTCCCATTCGAAGACGACGTCCCCGGTGTCAATGTCAATCTCTGAGAGATATTAGCAGCCAGACTGACACAACACGGTGGACAGCGTACCTTGAAAACCCCCTGACAGGATCCAATTCTGCTCCGCAGTCCCTCCCCATGGCTTCAACGACACCGTTCGCGGGATAGGCGTCTCCACCAAGGCCGTCTTCCCGTCAACGAGCCGGAACTCGTGCGCCGAGACGAGCCGGTGCGATCCGACCTTGACCACCTTGGCGACTTCATAGTTGGGCCCGAGGAGCGTGTGGTAGCCAAACATCCTACCGTGCTTGCCATCTAACGATCCTTGGAATGCACGCAGATACGGCTTCCCGTTCCAAGTATCGGGGCGGAAGTTCGCGACCCATCCGGAATGGTGTCCTATGCCAGACCAGACTAACTCTCCATCGTCTCGAAAGATGTAAGCTCCCGGTTGAACAGGGCCTCTGTGGCCTTCTTGGAAACCCTCGTAGGGCGCCACGAAGATGAAGCCCTTCTCCACGACATTGCGGTCGGCTGCAACCGTAATGTTGAGCCTGGGGGCGGCAAGTTCGGGGCGGGACCGGAAGCGCCAGTCAGCGGCTGCAAGAGAAGCCAAGCTGAGGCATGCGACCCCCGGAGTGAGCTTCATCCTATAACTTTTCTTAGATTTAAGACTTTCCCACGTTATAATGGAAGACGAGGGGTTGATGTTTTGTGAATTTGGCCGAAATCCTCGAGGCTTTCGTCTCAGCTTTTCAGCAGGAAACCCTTGGCTAATCCCAATGAGCCCAAAACGCAAACACCAGTTGATCTGGCGCAAGAGCTTGATCAGTTGAGCGATGCCGCGCTTCAAATCCAACATCGCCGGCTGAATCGGTTCGGGCCGGTCATCACCCACTCGGAAGCCGTGCCGCTGCTCTCGTAATTCAATGACGTGCTCTCAACCCAGCAGATAAACAACCGCGACAACAACCACAAACGCGAAGATTGGTTCGATGAGGCTTTTACATGCCGGGGTGCCATGTCCCTGCTCGGTGCACCTCCTCCGAGTTCCTGCGACATCCGCTGCATCTTGAGATGCTCGCCGGAGCGCATCCGCGATTGTGGGGCTGAACATTCATGTCTCCAGCTGGCGGGCTACTTATGTAGGCGATCGGGATGACGAGGGCAGCTCGAATGACCAGAACATCTAAGGCAGCGGGAATGATAAAAGTCATAGACACGACGAAGGTACCCAGTGTGCAAATACGCTGGAGCTCCGTCCGGATACCACGACTCTGGTCGAGTACGTCAAACATGTCTACAAGATACACAAGTTCATCGTCGGCAAGCTCGCATTGTTTCTGATGTGATGCAAAATCAGCATACTCACCCATCATACAGTTCACATCCCACAATCACAATCACAATCACCATCTTCACATGCGTAAGCATTCAATCTCAACCGGGTATATTGTTCAACGACCCCTCCACCCCATCCTCCCTTTCTGGTTCACATCCACTCTAGAGCTCGCAAGCCTCGCCGGTGTTCTGTGTAGTACCCAGCTTATCGTCGCAGTTAATATCAAATCGGCTCTGCGCCAGAGCGTTCGACTTGGCGATACAGCAGATCTACCCCAAGTCAGCATCTCTCCCTCTACGTTCTTCAAGTCAGGTGACAACTTACTCCCCTGCCGAAATCCTTTCCACCGGCACCGGTGCAAATACTTCCATCCGTCATCACGTTGTTGCTAATGTCTCTGCACAGGAACGTCGAGGCCTGCGCGGAAGCGAGAGCGACGAAAACGCTCGTGGCAACAATCGTGAACTTCATTTTGGTGGTTGGGTATATGATTCAAACAAGGCTTTGGAGCAAAGTAAACAAAAACTGGCGATCAACGCTGTAGTGTAGAAGACTGAATAGAGAGGCTGGATGAACTTGAGATGAACCAGCCGTCCCTCAAGGTCCCAGTTCATCCGTTTTATACATCGTCAACAAAGTCGAGTCAAGTCATGACAAGAGGCACCGACAGCTGAGGGCCCCGCCTCACTCGTTCCGGCAGAACGACCCGCACTCCGGTGCGACTCTGCGCTTCACACGCGCGTGCCGAGTCATTGCCCCCCGGCCGCGCCACCCCGCCGGTACACGTCTCAGACGTCTGAACTGGGTCCCTGAAACATTGACAACGGCGTCGGCGAGAGCTCTTTCCCTGTCGCTGCGCGCATCTTCATATAAGGCCAGCAATCAGAGGGCGGCCTCGCGTGAATCGTAAATGGGGCCCCGGTCTGGATGCATCAGCTTGTTCCAGAACGTTGGCTTCCCTCAAAATAAAGTTCACGATAACCTTCCGAAATAAGCTGCAAACTGGGCAAACTAGCCGGAGAAATCCACGCGAGTTGCCTGACGTTGCGTCGCCGCGGAACTCTCCACACAGTGATCACCCGAGCTTCGTCAAAGTCCAATGGCAGAAACGATGTATGAGCTATGAAACTAGCTCACCAATACACACTCTCTTTATCCCAGAATCCATCCGTTGACCCCGTCTAATAGAGCCATGCAACCCAGTTGGATATCATCGTCCACGCATGCCTTCATAACCGTACATCTATGAATGACCAAGCCCACTTTACACGACTACGACGGAAAGGCCTGCTGTTCAAGTATGCTTCGTTGCCTCTATCGTCGTAATCCTCGCCGTCGTCTCTCTCGTTGTCCTCGCCCGTCTTTGGTCGTCTGGCACCTTCGTCCGGCACCTTCGTCCGGCACCTTCGTCCGGCACCTTCGTCCGGCGTCTTCGTCCGGCGTTGTCGCCCGTCGTCTTCGTCCAGCGCCATTTTAGGCAAAGTAGCTCTTCCACAACACACCCTCCAGGTCCTCAAGCTGTTCCTGAGTGAAGTACTGCATGCAACTGTTAGCTTGGTGTATGAAATAACATGTGACGTGCCGACGTACCTTCTGATCCACGCTCCAGCTGTCCTGTCTGGTCTTCTTGAAGTCGGAAAGAATTGCCTTGGTGGCTTTACCGACGACTCCCGGGTCGCTAGCTGCACGAGTCGCCAGAATTTGCAGAACCTCGGGCATCCAGGACGGCGGCGGAGTGGCGTACGGGAATGCTTCGATGAGCGCACCCAGACCAAGGACAGCCGCATGCCTGCGGACGATCTGCTTGGTGGTGTCGACCGGCGTCTCGGTGCCTGGAAGCTTCCGCTTCGGCATGGGGTTGAGACGCAACTCGTTCTCGTAGCGCTTCTTCAGAAGCTGAATGGTAGGATCGCGGATGCGCTTCGGTGAGCACCTGATCATGCCGGCCAAAGTGGCAGAAGCGCAAGATCGCACTTCAAGCTGCGCATCAGCCAGCATGTCACTGACAGCATCAAACAAGATGTCACGCTGCTTCTTCTCGATGAGGAACAAGCGACGGAAGTAGATGACCTGCATGTTGACCATGGATCTCAACCGCTGGTGCCAGCTGGTCGCAGACTTGCCAATCCTGACCAGAGCATCAATGAAGGGACCATCCTCGCCTACGCGGAAAGGAATGTTGGGCAGGTGACGGTAGACATGATAGGCGAGACGCATAAGCTCGGGGTCTTCTTTGACATCCATCATGTGGAGGAGCTGCTCCATATAAGGCTCCGGGAAGAAGGGCATCAGCTGAGTACACTCCTGAGACGAAAGCGTACTGTCCAGCCAAGTCAAGACGGTCTTCGATCCGGAGGTGTAGGACGACGGCGTTTGCTGTCCGGGCGTACGCTCTTTACGCCACTTCTCGAGTCGATCGAAGATCTCGCGCATGGTAGCGTCGAACTCCTCGGTGCACTTGTAAGGGCGAATTCCCAGAGACGAGGCCTCCTTGTTTGCCTCCAGCAAACGGTCGACGTTCTCGAACGATTCGTGGTACCTGGTGCGGTAGATGGTAGCGATGACCCGACCCATTGCCTCACGGACCGTCTTGTACGGGTGATCGATATGAGCCAAAAAGTCTTCGAGGATCGGCTTCTCGTGACGGAAGTGCCAGCCAGCGTCAGTGATAATAAACTCGAGCACTTGCACCTTGCTCGACTCCTTGAACGCAGCATTGGATGACATATCCAACCTGAAAGCGCTGAGGGTGTCGACCAACTCGTGAGATCGACGAGGGTCCTTCGGATCTACTGTCAGATGCAGGCAGGAGACCCAGTACTGCAGGTTCTCCGGCGTCAGGTCCTCGTTGAGAATCTTCAACATCAACGTAGCAGCGAAGCCCCACACTTTATCACGGAATTCGAGGGGGTCGTCACTAGACCCGGCCATCAGTGCCGCCAGTATCTCTGATGTCGCCCGGTGCTGGTGCTTATCACTGCCGTCACCGTATACGTCCGTAGTGAGTTCCTTGACGTCGTCCAGCGTGATCTCCGTCCCTCCGTAGTGCATTAGGTCGAATACGTGCATGAGCATGTATACGTTGCCCATACGGAACCGATCGGCGCCCGCGTCGCGGGGCTCTTGCTTGAGGTAGTCGAAGCAAGTCTTCAGCCAGTCGCGCGTCAGCATTTTGCCGATTTGCGACCGCACGGCGGCCTCTCGCTCGTCGTAGTCGGTAAAGGGGTCGGGCTTCGCACGAGAGGCGAGGAATTTTTTGCCCCACACAAGCCATCCGGGATGGTCGGAGTCCACCATGTATTCAGCCTTGTTGGGATCGGAATCAGCGAAGGCCGCGAGATAGCGGTCGGTAAAGTCCTTGTCGCCCTTCTTCACCTCTATCGCCAGTTTATTCCGATCCTTCTCCTTCTCCAACAGGTAGTTGCGGTAGTCGTGGTCATACGCGGCGCGCATCTCGACGGCCTCGAACACGGAGGTGAAGGCGGACGTGTAACTAGCCCGAAGCCCAGGGTGGGTATCGTTCGTGCCTTGCGCGACCAATTTGATGAACTCTGGGGGTGCCAAGGTGTCGAAGCGTAGGCACAAGTTGGTAGCAAATATCACGCATCGGGAGGCAATCTTCCAGTGCGCCTCCTTGGCCATATCGACCAGCTCCAAGCCCAAGGCCGCCTTCTTCTTTTCGACACGTTCGCGACGCTGGACAATGAAGTTGTGGCGATTGTCAATGGGGCGAGAGCAGTCTTCGGTAGGACGGATCTGCTCCACAAGGTCCTGATTGACGATGATCATCCGCTCGAATGGCTTTCCGAAATCCAATAGGGGGAACAGCGCAGTGGCGCCCAGCTGCTGGATGCTGGGCTTGTCGATAGTGCCTGCCTTTAAGTAAAGTCGAAGGGCCTCCGGGGCAAACCGCCAGTCTTTGACGATGGTCCTCAGGAGACTAGTGAAGAAGAGAGTATACATGGCACCCTTGATGCGATCATGGTCGATCTCGTCCAGGGCGACGCGAAGCCTCTCGATAAGGACCGGGATGACGAGGGGGCGACCGCCGATAAGAGCCTTGAGGGACGAGTCCAAAGCGCTTTGTGCTACCCGCCTGACGTCGGCGTACGAAGACACGGACGACTGGGCTAGGTTCAGAAGTAGCTTCCTGTCCAGCTCACTCTTCTGCCTTGCGGAGGCATTGTGCTTAACTCGCAGCAGCTGGTACGCGTCTGCACGCTTGATCAGTAGAGGACGCGGGTAGACCTTGCGAAGACCGCTAATCTTGAAGGCTGAGATGTCCGACTTGTACAAGCGAAGGTGTCTCTCCAACGGGTGGGCAGAGCGCTCAATACCGACGTCGGTGATCCATGTGCGGTAAGCGGCGTAGAGCGCGGTGAAGCAAGACACGTCATCCTCTTGCTTCTGGTTGAGAAAATCGTGCGTGCGGCATAACAGCTGGCCGACGTCCTCTCTCAACTCATGCAGCTTGCCGTAAGCTGGATCCTCCTCGGTGAGAAGATAGCCGGCGTCGTACCGGTACTGAGGACGTGTCTCCTCATCTTCGGCAGCCTCGGCCAGAGGGTCATCGTCATCCATCGGGGTGTCGCCATCACCGTCTTCCTTCGCACCGTCTACCGTCTCGCCGGCCGCACGATGAGGATCAAAGAGAGTCGCAACACCAGATATCACCAAGCGAATCTGCTGCAGCAGTCTTGAAACCTCGTCAGACCACTCCTTGTTCTTGCCCTTACGGCTGACCGGTGGATGCTCGCCCATCAAAGAATCCAGCTTCTGCGCGGCTGCCTTGGTTTGGGAGTCGAACAGCTCGACGGCGAACTGAATCTCTCCAGCCGAGGGCCGGTGCCACTTGATGGTCAGGTCAGCAGGAGAAGTGGTCTTGCCCCAGTCGCCCATGTCAAGGCCACGCTTAATGATATCGGGCTCATAAAGAGCGCTATCGATGGGATAGGTATGCGTCAGGTTCAGGAGGAGATGATGAATGTAGTTGGAAATGTGGATCGTGGGAAGACCTCGGCACTTCTCTTGCATGTACTTGGCAACGTCGTGGAGCTCATTCTGGTACTTCAAGACCTCGTTTCCGACGTGAACGACGACCATGCCAAGCATGCTGACATGCCAGACCAATGCACGGTCTCTAGGCAAATAGTCTGTACCACTGCTTCTGTCGGAAGCAGCGTGGTTGTAGTCGATCTCGTTGCGAATGTTGACGATGAGCATCGGAATGAAAACCTTGAGCGTCTTTTCGGGATTGACCTTGCACAGGGCGTTAAGGATCCACGCCATGGCATCCCTCGCCTGGTGGACAACGTGTGTTGATACGAATGAGGAGAGCTTTTCGAGGGCGGTGTCAAAGAGCTCAGGAGACAACGATGCGAAGAGAGGAGAGAGCGCGGCGGGTAAGGCATTGATGACGTTGTCCTCTGGAGTGCCTCCTCTGATATGAGAGGCGTCTGGCAAATTCTCCAGCAATGTGAAGACCTTGCCAAGAAGGGCGATGACGAACTCGCCCAGTCCTGCCGTCGAGGATCTCAAAATATTCGCCTCGTCTTCATCAGAAATTTCAGTCTCGTAGTCGAGCTTAATATCCTGTCCCTCGCGCTCCATGCGCTCCATCTCGCCTTGAACCCATTGCATGGCCAGGCTAGTGTCATGAACGGAGTCGTTATCCTTGACCAACGGGACCATAGGGATGCTGTAAGCCACACTTTGGAAGAAGTTGAGGGTGTACTGCGTCTTTCCCAGGTCGTTGGCGTCAATGCCGGGCAAGGCCAGGGCGAGGAGGGCTGTGATGTGGCATCGGAAGCCCTTGGTCTTGGACATGACGTTGGCGATCATCTGCAGGCCGTTCAGACTTGAAGTAGTACGGTGAACTTCAACCAAGCCCTGCAAGCTGGGGTAGAATCGCTGCAGAGCGCCGGGCAGGATGAGATTGGGCTCCAGGTAGGCCAGGCCCTGGAGAGACGCGTAGTAGTAGTGAGCGACTCTATTGCTCTTTGAAAAGAGACCCATGTATGTGACCTCCTTGAGAGCTGTCACGAAGCGTGCCTTCAGAGCGGGTGTGATCCTGCGGTCTTCAGGCGTGTCCAGCTCGCCACTCTTCTCGCGGTTCCAGCGAGAGACAAAAATGTCGGTAAGATAGACGGTGAATTGGCCGAGGAAGGTCGTCCAAGAACCGGCATTCGACGGGTGGTAGAAGGTATCAATGGCCTCAAGCAAACCCTCCAAGCTGGCCAGTATTGAACTCTCCTGCTCCAGGCACTTGGGCGAGAGAGAGTAAACGATCCACCTGGCAATCATGTACGCCGTCGGGTACTTCTTCTTGTCCTTCTCCAGGTACAGACCCAAGCCGGACGAGTAATCCAGCGTCGAGTACGGAGAGTTTGACTGGCCAACGGGGATCTCTGTCAGGCGCAGAACAGCCGTGAAGATCCACTCAGACTGCTCCTGGGTAAAGATGCCGTGGGCGTCGAAGGGAGTGTGGGTCGACTGCAGGAAGTCCCTGGCCATGCGGGAGTATAGGTCGATAAAGAAGATGTCGAAGCTCTTAGAACGCGCAATCAGAGACCACAGGTGGAAAAGTGTGGGCATGAACTCCTGCGGCTGGGAACAAGGGACGTTCTCGGGGGCCGCGTCGGTTGGCAGCAAGGCGTTGATCGTGCCGACAACGATGTATGCGTTGGACACGTCGGATGTGCTGAAGTAGGGCAAGAACTCGTCGAGCATCTCCTTGCGGTCTTTCGGGTCGAAGTATGTCTGGGCGTGTAAACATAACTTCCATAGCTGTTTCTGCGATCGACGTCGGTTGGTTTGATGTGAGGCCACTTCGGATGGCAGGACGAGGGCCTTGATTTCTCTCCAGAGCGGGCGCCAGTCGAGTAGGAGGTCGTCTACGGGCTTGAGGTAGTGGTATTTCCTGGTGACGACGGACGTTAGTAACAGAGACGACGGGGGGCGACGCAGGACGACGAAGGGCAACGGGGACGACGGGGACGACGAAGGACGACGAAGGACGGCGGAGGACGATGGACACACCTAGTGAGCACGACGACCATGCGCAAGAAACGGTCGGCGGTGCTGGGGTCCAAACCGGGGGCCAGACAGAGGTGGTAGTAGAGCTTCGCCAAGGTGGAGCGCAGCTCTCTCGTCATCTCGAATTTGAGGTTCAGCCATCCTTGCAGCTCTCTAGTCCAGTGCAGTGCGCCTGGGCTGAAGTCCTCGGCCTTGATGGCGATGTAGAGATGCTTGAGGATGCCGGCGAGGGCGGCATCGCGTTGCTCCTCCTTCTCGACGGGGAAGGGCAGGTGGTTGAAGTAGCTGAAGGTGCGCGGACGGTAGCGCTTCTTGTCGTCCTCGTCTGTCTTGGTGTAGGGAGGGCCGGGGGAGTTGGACCGCGAGATGGTGTCGACGGAGGCGAAGTGGCTCGACAGGAAGTGTGCTGTCGAGGCGGCTGACAGCGCAGCAGCGTGGTTGGAGGGCTGGGGCCCCGGTGTCTCGTCCATTGTGTGTGTAATTGTGTAGTGATGCCGTCTACGCTCGATGTTGAGGAGGACGGCGGACGACGACGAGGAAGACGACGACGGCGACGAAGACGATGGGGGAGGGCCGAGCGGAGGGGCAATGGACGGCGGTAGTGGCAGCTACTTTGTGGTCGCACAGGTGCAGGCAGGATGTATCCAGCTCCCGCTTCCACACCAACTAAGGTATTTTAACGGGAAGAGCTGGGCGTCCACGGTCGGTCGGGTTGTCGTCGGTCGCGGGGGGTTCGTTGATCCGGAACAGCAAGTCCACGATGGCCGGCAGGACAGGTCGAGATGCTGACAATCCTGCGGTGGTCAATTGGAAATGCAATCACCGGCGGAAAGATGGAATGTGGTCAATGCAGTTTCCCCTCTGCCTCGAAATGGGGCAGGCAATGGGCGGCGGTGGGGGATGCAACGAAAAGAAGGAGAGGAGGGAAAAAAAAAAAAGAAAAGGTGATGTTGGAGGTCGGGTGTTCTTTTGGTCAAATACCTTGCCTGCCAGGCGTGGGCGTGGGAAGATGGACGTAGGCAGGCGGGACGGGAATACTGTGGTGAGGACACACACACATACACACGCATGGAGCAGCAGCACAACCACAGACAACGACACACACAGGCGCAGGCGGGACAGAGGAGAGAGGTGCAATGCAGTGTGCAGTGTGCAGTGCAGGCACAGGCAGTGCGAGTGATGATGCAGCAGAGGGCAGCCTGGGCCTCACCTTTACTGGGAAGGGCTGGCCACACGGAGCAGCAGTGAGGTCAGCTCCCCCAAGGAGACTGCATTACATAAGATAGAGCTTTGGATGACCATGTATTCTGCAGCGGTGTTTTGCAGTAGGGGTACATGGAGAGGGAGGGACCTCGTGCCCACCCCACCGAAGGTAGGTCCACCTCACTCTCTCGGCTGCCTGCCCTGACGGCGCGCGCTAAGCTTAAGCAGCCCGCCCAGAGCAGCAGGAGCATCGCAGCAGCAGCAGTAAGTGGTGACGAGCAGCACCTTCCACCTGTACGCGTTCTTGGCAGCCTTGTCTTGTCTGGGTGCACCTGCTCTTTCCCAAGTTTCCCTTCCCTCAATCGCCCCACTCCCCGTCCGCGACTTCCACTTTTTCCTCGGGTGCAGTGGCAGCTGCTGCACCTGCGCAGGGCCAGTGCTCCCTCCCCTTCCTCCGCACTAGCAAGCTGCTTTCCTATGGCGATGTACCTCCATGTTGCTTCCACCTGTTTTAACGACGCAGACACATGGATGGTACTTGCTGGAACATTTACTGAACCAGGAAGCTCTCCACTTGGAGGAAGCAGGAGATCCAACCCGTCACATCCATCGCCAACAACACTCTGACATGCAGCAAGCAAACGACATGAAGTTCTCGCCAGCAAGCAAGCAATCAAGCAATTAAGCACCTTCTGTAGTCAGTCTAGACCTCAACACAGTTGACAAACATGGCCGACAGGAGAACATGTTATCTCCTCCATAACATACCTCTCGCGTCACCAGGGAGAAAACAACGCAAATGAGTACGAGTAACCGGCCGTCCGCTCACATCCCACAGCATGAACCACCAACATCCGCTTCCCGACGAACACCTCCCCCAACAGCCCCGTGATCGCCAGAACACGTCGCATTGTCTTCCACCCACGTTGCGACCAGGGCCAACCACCTTGCAGCCCACGCGATCATGGGCCATGGCCACCACCAGCAACGGCCCCTCGACCATCACTCCGCACCGCACAAAACAGACCTGCCGCCGCCACGGCTACCTGCATCTCCAGCCACGTCTTGATGGATCGTCCGCCTCCTCTTTACTATGTATCAACATTGAAACCTGCCTCTGCGACCACTCCAGCAGCCTCTGGCCACTGTCTACTGATTAGTCAGGCCTCACCGGACCACCCTCTGCCCACTGACTCGGAGCGGGGAGCCGGCCGAACACTGCCGGCAGACAGATAGACAGAAAGGCAATGGATCCTGGGACCTGGACCTTGAATGTGGCCAATGCTCCTCGCATCTTGTCACTCCCCGAGTCTCTAGGATTTCCCCGTTCCCAGCTCCGAATTCCCATTCCCAATCCGCTCGCCGAAGGCGGACAGCAGAAGACGCAATCATCCGCAGCCACCATCTCGGACACTACGCAGTAATTCGCACCCAGGCCTGCTGCCTCCCTCAACCACCATCAGCCAAGCCGTGTTTCAGTGTCACGATCGGTGTGAGGTGCTGAGGTGGAGGGTAGGCCGCGTTGTCTCTGATCTGCCTGCGCCTGTAACCCGACACCTGGAAAGTTCCATCCCAAGAAACAAAAGAGATCTCACATGACACCCGGGAAGGATTCTTGCGTTCCCGTCAAAAATCCTGTCGCCGCCATGGAACAAAGCTAGGGTCCAGAAAAAAAGGGGTCCTGCACGCCCGGTACTTTATCGTACCTTGGGCATGGCGCGAACAAGTGCCGGGTCGTCCCCAAATTTTAAGCAGCACTGGCAGCAAGTCATCGTCGCATCGTCGGCGCTGTTTTTAGACTGTCGCAATTCATGTGATGGGAATCGCATGTGGGCGCACGCTCAATTGGAAACCGCATCTATTAGACCTTTGGATGACGCAATGCCATGTTTTGACTGCCATTGTGTAGAATCATCACTATCACAACCCATTATCATAATCCATGAAGATGATTTTTCTGTTGCTTGGAAACTCACCTAGTGAGATTTCTCGTCTCCCATCAAAACCATCGCTCAAAGCGAAATCCCGCCCGACCACTCGGCGCCGAGGCCGACGCCACACCGTTCCGGCCCGGGATCAATCGGGCCTACCGAACCATGGCCTGCCGATCTAACTTTTCTCGCCCAAATTCCCGTCTATTTCCATGGACCATGAAGAGCCCAAAAGAAACCCAACCTACAAATATTCGTCCACAGCCCCAGCCCAGACCACGTCGTATCCTCGATAAATAACACATCATCATACGAGCCCCCTTTCTCGTCACCCAAACATTACCTGCCTTCTGGCGTGACCCCCACCTTGGCGCCACAGCACAGCAGCTGACTCATCCATCCCAACCCACATCAAATACAGGGCCCATCCCGAAACTGGTGCAAGCGCGGTGACGTCGATAACCTCACCTTACCACTTTTCTCAAAACCATCACCTCAGCTTCACCAGCACTCATTACAACTTCACATGATTCACACATTCAATGTGTTCCGTCACTCATCATGGCTGTCGTAGATGAAGAAGCAAGTAAGTCGCCATCGAATTCTCCTCACTCAAGGTCGACCCTCACTAACAATCCCCCAGACATGTCCAAGACCTCAACCAGGTCGGTGGCCCAGGGCAACTCGGATGCGCCGCCCCAAAACGCCCTCATGGCGACCATCTCCCGCACCCGCTCCCGCACAAACACGATCCTCGAGAAAGTCTCACTCCGCGAGCGCATCCACCACTTCACCTTTGCATGGTACACACTAACGTGAGACCTCCCCTCCCCCACCCCGGTGCCGGCTCCGACCGCATCGGCCCCGACGACCCCGAGCTAACCCCCCACTCCCAGCATGTCAACCGGCGGCATCGCCCTCCTCCTCGCCGAGACGCCCCACCGCTTCACCGGCCTCGACACCATCGGCCTCGTCGTCTTCCTCCTCGACATCCTCCTCATCTTCCTCATCACCCTCGTCCTCTGCCTCCGCTTCTCCTTCTTCCGCAAGGCCCCCGCAAAGGCAATCACCCACCCCTCCGAGTCCCTCTTCATCCCCACCTTCTTCCTCTCCCTCGCCGCCGCCCTCTCCAACATCCAGCACTACGCCGTCCCCAAATGCGGGCCCTGGCTGCTCACCACCCTCCGCGTCGCCTTCTGGCTCTACCTCGTCGTCACCTTCTTCGCCTCCGTCGGCATGTACCACCTCCTCTTCACCGGCCGCCGCCGCCTCTCCCTCGACAGCATGACCCCCGCCTGGATCCTGCCCATCTTCCCCGTCATGCTCACCGGCACCCTCGCCGGCTTCATGTGCCGCTCCCAGCCCCCGGCCCACGCCGCCGCCATGCTCGGCGCCGGCCTCGCCGCCCAGGGCCTCGGCTTCCTCGTCTCCGCCTTCATGTACGCCACATACCTCTCCCGCCTCATGACCGTCGGCCTCCCCGTCCAGCGGCCGGGTATGTTCATCGCCGTCGGGCCGCCGAGCTTCACCGCCGCCGCCCTCGTCTCCATGGCCGCTGACGTCCCGCGCCTGATCGCGTCCGAGGGCTCCCTCGTCCCGGCATCACTACGTTCCGCCGCCTACCTCACCGAGATGGAGAACCCGGGCACCGTCGCCTTCGCCATCCGCGCCGTCGCGCTCTTCACCGCCGTCTTCTTGTGGGGTTTGTCGTTTTGGTTCTTCTCGTCGGCGTGCCTGTCGACTGTCTTCGGCATGCCGGACCACTCGTTCCATCTGAGTTGGTGGAGTTTTGTGTTCCCCAATGTGGGCTTCACGGTGGCTACCATTCGCATCGGCGAGGCGTTCGGGAGCGAGGGACTGCTGTGGTTGGCGACGGTGTTTACGATTTTGTTGGTGACGGTGTGGCTCTTTGTCGGGTTCTGCTGCGCGAGGGCCGTGGTAAGGAGGAAGCTTGTCTGGCCCGGTCGTGACGAAGACAGCGACTGAGATGCGTTTTTTCTCGAATTTGACTTTCTTGATTACAGCTTGTAATAGTAATTTGGACGGCGGACAGGATCGAGCCGCCGTTGTGGTAATGATTTAGACTTAGACCGGATACCCCGCCTGAAAGAGGCATTTGCATATTTTGATAGATAGAATAGAAAGGTCATCGCTTTAGGGAAATATCTGGGAGTAGCAGATCATCACGCTGTTGAATAAGATCTTTCTGTCGTGAAAAGTAAGTCTGTCGATTCAGCCGGAAACTCCTTGTGCCACCTGGCGATGGAGAGTAGACGATCCGCCTGGCAATTATGTATGCTGTTTAGTACTTCTTGACCCCCTTGAAGTACTTCGATGCCGTACTCATCGTCTTCGCGATATATTAGATCTATCCAACTAACCCTGGAAGTCGCCCTGCCGTACCGTGAAATGTCGCCTGTATTCACCAGCATAGGACCTCAGCAGTTGAAGGGTTTCGCTCGTGAATGGTTTGAGGAAGATCTCACATAGCTACCTGTCTTCGATGTGATACTCAGACTCAGCTGGAGCACCTCAACACAGCGTGTTTCTAGTGCAGGAGGAACGTTGCCTTGCTCCTGTGTCATAGACTCTGACTTTCATCAACATCAGACATCAACATCAGACATCAACATCAGGCTCCTGATGTAACACCCTAGAAGTTGACCGCTGGAAATTCCCTGCTTGGCAAGCTGGAGTAAGGCATAGTCCAACACTATGAGTTAAACGCTCTCCGTTGAGCCTTCACTCGAGGCACCGCCACGTCACATCGTCCATTTGGACGGCTCTTTTTATGATGCATGGCTACAACTGAACGTTCACTTCTAGAATTATGTTAGGACACTCACATTCAACACTCCGCTGATCATCGCGTCATCAAATCATTCCCTGAACGTGCTTGATTTCATTCATCGAGGCCGAGGCCACATCATTTTGGAGTGACAGTGTCACTTGTTTCAGTCCAGTGGCCGTCGCCTTTCCGCAGCACTTCTCTGATTCCCAATTTAAGGTAACTTTCAAATTACGAACAAGGCGAAAAAGCATACGATCTGGGCGGTTAGAGTGAGACACTGAGAGCTTGATGGTCTAAACAGCTGCCTATATCTTGAGTCTTCAACCTTCAAGGTACATACGTACACATTTGATATCAATCCTGCTGTAAATGTTGTGATCGATCTATCGAGGTGTTTCAAATAGGTTTTTTATTTTTCTGATATCACAACTTTAAATCATAAGCAGTATCAGAATGCGTCTTCTTCTGTATCCTAAATCTATCCCTAAGCCGTCTACTTTCACACGGTCTATCTAATAATTATCTTAGATACTCAGTGGCTGCTGCCATGGAAACGCCTTTACCAGTAGTACGGCAGGGAAACCAGAGAAGGCACTCTATTCAACCACCCGCTCTTCTACACATGCCGTGGGAGATCTTGAACCACATCCGGAACGAGCTGCCAAAGAACTCACAGATAGTCTTTGCTCTCGTTTGCAAGTACACATTCTACACATTCCACCCAACACGCAGACTGCCGTCGCTTTCCACAAACGAACGGCGCGAATTCTTGCAACTCATAGCAAAACATCGGACTGACTATTGGGCATGCGTGCTTTGCGTACGCTTGATACGGCACAGTATCAGTCGGTCACACCTTGATATACAGCGACACATGCGAGAACATACTTCTAAATGTCCCGATCAATGTCGACATCTCAGTCCGTACGAGCGCCGATGGCGGTATTATAACTGGGAAGAATCAGAATCTTGTAGTTTGGATCGGACTTGGATGAACCAAGATGCTTGAGCGAAGCCCTCGTGGGCCATCAAACTTGCCCGCGCAAATGGCTCTACAGCATACTCAGAGCAATCCCCTTCTAGCTGGAGCCTGGGAATACGCGTGCGGCATTACCTCTTCGGCATATGAGCCTACAACGCTGGCTTGGATGAACCAGGATATCCAGTCATGCAGAGATCTGAGAGACTGGCCGTTGAATACACGCGTCTACGTGTATTGGAAATGGATGTCATTACGATTTGGAAGAGACCACAGTATAGTTTCGGGCCCATTCCTTGCTCAAATAGGTCATTTTCATACAAAGCTTTTGGTCAGGACCAAGCAGAGAACGAGATTGACCGACTGCAACGTATTCGCAGATAGATACAAGAAGTTTGGCTGATACTCTGTTCGAACACGTGTATCAAGCAAGCATTCACAATTCTGGAAAAGCGCAGGGCAATCACCACAGCTTATGGCACAGCATAATTGTTCCACAAAAGAATTCAAGTCGTTACAAATATCTCCGGCCCCATTGGCCCGGTCATTCTATCTTAGTCTTGATGTTACTGTCATGAATCTCAACTTGCAGGCAACGACAGACGCTGCCTTCCACCGGCATTCTACGAGACAGCTCGAGAGCACCAGACCTTCTGGAACAAATCCATGTCAACGAAGCAAGCAACAAACTTTCTAGAGCTGACCATTGCATGATTGACACTCATCCTCCATCCCATGACCTCCTAACATCCATCCACTCAGCACCCTCACCATCCTCGAGGGATGAATAAGCAACCGCCATCACATTGAACCCATGCCGTCACCCCGATCCAACATCCCAACCATGCTTTCTTGGCATGAACATGCCAGCTCAGAATCCCGCGCTCACAAAGCGCTGACATCATACATCATGCCGCGAGGGACCCCTACTAGGGCTTGGACTACACTCATGCCCAACAAAACCTTATCCCGTCCTCACGACCCTTCGATGCCAAGCAAGGCCAAGGACATCCCGCCCGCCGGGACCCTTTTGATATCTTTCCAGACTTGCCGAAGAACGCTGTCACTCAAAAAACTTGACAACGAGGAAAACTTGCCATCTCATATCCCCGCTGGACGACATCTGATATCAAATCATGAGACTATCAAAACTCTATTGAACGACCAGGGGTATCTACCTCAAGCAGGCGGCAAGAAAGAAGCAAACAAGGCCCCTTGTATGGCGCCATACATGACGAAAAAAGTCACAACCTTGCGTCCCAGTGCAGCTTTCTGGGGGTTCAGCAGGCAGTCCGCAACCCACCAGTACCAGACGGCATATCCCGACGCGATCCGTGTGATGATCTGGACATGGTACGTCGTGATCGCCAAGACGGCCAGCAGGACCTGCGACGCCGCCAGCGAGAGCACCACAATCTCCCTCGTGCCCATCGCCGTCATCGCGCCACCGGTCGCTGCAGCCTGACTCTGACTCTGACGCTTGCCCGTCGTCCCGCCCTTCTCCGCCGTCGGACTCCGCCCCAACCCCGAAGGCCTCTTGAGCACATCCAACCCCGACACGATCAGCAAACCCAACACCGGCGCGGCCAAGGCAAACAGCGGAATGTTGCCGGGGGTCCAGTAGCGGAGGAACCCAACGCCCCTAGTGATGCGTCGGTGATTAGCAAAAGTTTTCCACCGATTTCTAAGTATGCCAAAGACCCAACCCGTAAATCTCCGCAAGTACCGAATGGGTACCTCAACCACTGCAGGCAAGAAGAGGAATCAAGGGTCGCGGATAGGGCTGATGGAACGACGAGAGCGGATACATACCAGTAGTGTTCCTGTACAAAGGAGTAGATGCTGGGCACGGTCCGCCCGCACCATGCGCGCGCCTCGGATGCGCCGGAACAGTACCTTACCCAGGCCAGGTACTGCGGGACGACGGAGCCCATGGCCACGAGGACGCCTCCGACGCCAGGCGCCAACAGAGCCGCGAGAGAGGCGGTGACGCTTGCGGGTGTGATAGGGCTGGCGAGCAGGCCATGTACGATGATGATGCACTCGGCTGCGAAGGGAATGCCGTTGAGGAGCCCGTTGGAGCGGCACGCCGTGGCCAGGCCGAAGGCGGCGCCTGCGGAAATTTGCGTTGCAGACCAGGGGAGAGAGCCGCGGTTTTGCGCGGAGGCCGAGGCGAGGATGTTGTAGCCCAGGAAGGTGAGGAATGCGAACGGGGCCTCGGCGTAGGGCGCTGAGAGGAAGAGACCTGCTGGCGAGAGGATGTGGAGCAGGGCTGAAAGGAAAGCAAGAGGCTTGCGGTTGAATAGACGGAGGGTCAGAGAGTACAGCGTGAGGATGGCGAGGAGATGTGTGACGTGGGAGGTCACGATGCCAAAGGCTGCTTCAAGGGAGCCGCTGCCATCATCGTCAAGACCGAGGCGGCGGGCAGCACCGGCGAGGGTAGACGCAAGGTAGGGCAGGACGGCGTTGAAAGCCCATTCCTGCTCGTAGACGTAGCCTCGCTTGGCGGATTGGGTGAAGTAGATGGCATCCCAGCGGGTGAGGCGAGTGACGAGCGACAGGCCGGACTCGCTGCGGTTGAGCATCAAGGTCGTGGAGGTGTCGTATGACGGGGCAACAGCGCTGCCGGCGGCGATGGCTAGCAGCAGACCCTTCCAGGCCAGGAACGCCGCGATCAGAGTCTGGCGCGGGTGGGAGTCATGTCGGGCGAACATGACTGAATGACGTCGGAGGCCGTGGTGGTGATGGCAGCGATGGGTGGGTGTGCCGAGACGGAGGCCCGGGGCGCTCGGTAAATCGCAGAGGGATGTCACCGGCCGAGCAGCCCTCGCTGGAGACGGGAGTTCGGCGGCAGGCAACCAAAGGATCAAAGTTTGATTGCTGGGTCGAGTCCCGCGCGTGGTTCGATGTCACTGCAAGGAGCTTAGAGCAGAGCTGCGAGCTTAAGCTGTAGTGTGAGGTTCAATTCCACGTCCGCGAGTCGGTCGCGAGCCGCGCCGTGCCGGACACGCGGTGCCACCTGGCCAATTGGATGACTGGAGGAAGTGGCGCACGGGGCAATGCAAGAATCCGCTCCGACATTTTGTCCACCCATTTTGTCCCTTTTTCGCTTTTTTGTCTTGCATAATATTTTCTGTGTCGATGGGATGGGCTGTCGCGCCGGACTTCGGGATCGGCAGTGTCCATCAGCGTAAGGTATCCAGATTCCAGGAGCGGGTCGATCTGATGTTACTGCGGATGTCACTGTGGGCTGAGATATTTTCTTGCTATTTTTTCCTCAGCCCTCTGATTTTTCTGGAAGCGTTCCAAGCGTTCGTTTTGGTGCAAAGAGCCGCAGATTGTGGATTCCAGACGGGAGGTGAAGAGCTCCACGAGCGTCGGGTGGGGACTTGTCAGGGGCACCTCGCCGCTGTCTGGACTGGGATGGTAATTAGCGACTCCTCAATTCCAGCCTCGAGCATTGAGCAGATCCTCCTCAAACCTCCTGGCCCGTCTCGTTCCTCATCTCCCACGCAACAGTGATCGCGATGGGGACTGTTTCCCCTGTGGCGAAGTCTGGGCAGAGGCTCAACGGGGGCCCACGGTCCACTGGCAGGGCTCGATGGCCGGTTTAGGGCCAGCTCCCGTCATCTTGAGGGCTGGCGAGCGAGTGGAACTTGGAAGACATGGCATGGACATCGAGGGGCTGCTACAGGAGGTCTTTCCCCTGAATTTGCCGCCCCGCGCCCCTGAACGGCGAGCGTCGAAAATGAGCATGTCGTCCATGTCATTCCAGTGACTTGATTGGAGGCCGATAGATGGGGACTTTGATTAGAGATGTCGATGCAAAAAAGCACAGCCGCATCCAGCGGCATGGGTCGGGGAAATGGGGCATCGGCAGTGAGGCTGAATGGACTTCATCAGAAGACATGAATAACTTTTGTGCTGACCATGATCCGTAACGTTGGCATCCCATGATGCGCCTCAAGGAGGAAATGACATGCCGGGAAGCCCCCAACAGAGGGACAGGCTAGGCTGCTAGGGATGCAGGTGAGCCACCTCCTTAGAATTCCAGGTAAGCCAACGGCAAGCCACTCACAATGTATCCGGGCAGAGTACTGTGGAAAGTACCTCAACTCCCGGGAGATCCGCCGTGTGCTGCTGCAGTTGGCGGGATGGACAGATCAAAGTGGAGAGGAGTGGTTGGTGGTGGGTTCACTCAGAGTTGGAGGGCGGCCCAGACAGATTCCCATGTCGCTCCTGTCATTTAGGAGAGCCCGATGGACGGATGGGATGGCTGAGATGACGGACGGGAGGATGAAGCATGTGCAGGTACGATTGGCAAGAATGGACAGTAGGTACAGTGAGATGTGATCAGAAGCGCATTAGACAGGAGCGACTGTGACCATGCCTGCCTTAGCTGCCACGCTGCGTACCTTCGTGCCTTCCTGATGGTGGTGCCATGTAGTCTCATCACGTGAGGACGGGTGCCTTATCTCGGGTATCAGGCACAGGAAGGTGCATTCGGGAGTCGGGAGGCAGAAGGCACGCAGTGTGAATTCCGTCGAGGAAGGAAAGTCGGCCCCGATCCTGCCAGCAGCGGCGTCGGGGCGGAAAGCAGGTGCACGCCGACATGCTGCTCCTTCCCCCGACCGCTACGGCGTTCACCGAACAGGCACTTGCTCCTCCCCGCCGCTGCTGCTGCCTTCCCTGTTTGACTTGGCTCACCTCACCTATCCCACCAAGTGGAGACCGCATCTGCACCTGCACTTCACACTCAGTGTTCCGTTGCAGGCACAGCGGTACTTCGTTCTTGCACTTGCACTTGCACTTGGTTGGGCGGGTGTTCGCAGGCTGTCATCGGAAGACACCTTCCGAATTGTGCATCCAATCGAAGGGAAGGTACGACCTGAACACAACACAAATGGAAGTACGAAATACGACGGCCACATGAACACCCGTCGAGGCCTTCACCAACACCCGACTTGTGAAGCAAACCATCGTCCATCCCAGCTGCTCCCACCTGGAAACAAACCTTCCACTCGCCTGCAACAAATCATTCTGTTTCTGTTTCACATGGCTCCCCGGCTGCTCTCGGCCCAGCGAACCCTTCCCATCCAAAACTTGCCTGCACCGTCCGACCTTTTTCGCCCGTCGCCCTACGACGAGACTTGGGGTAAGGTACCTCTAGTCAGGTTACCCACGATACCCTCGACGAGCCACACCAAGCACCGTGGAACCCAATCTCACTGTCCACCCGCTCACCTGGTACCGACAAAAACCGTTCTGAGACGAGCAAGAGACATGTCAAGTCTCCTCTTCGTTTAAGCTTCGCCCCCGGGCAGACAACGACGAGACCCTCGCCGCCAACAAGCGTCACCGGACGACCAGAGACCCCTCGCCCATGTGTCTGTTCGGCACCCCGGACACGCACCGGATTGGCTGACCCATCTTGACTTCAACTCCTTCCGACGCGCCCAAGCTTATTTTGCTCGCCTCGCTGCGAGGCACTGGCTTTCGGCGAGCACTCGTCTGTGGGTGCTGTGTGCCTGACCCTGAAGTCCCCGAATGGAGGCATTCGGCTGCGAGCTTACCGCCCTGCCACCACCCAGAGAGGAGATCAGCCTATGCCACCGTCTCTCTTTACCAAGGGCGCTGATCCAGTGACCCGAGTAACGGCATCGGGCAGAATCGCCGTCCTTCTTGCTGACAGCCGATCTGCCTGCGGGAACCGGCAGCCAAGAGCATTGGCGGCCGCGAGCGTACCGATACCGTCTCCCAATCCTCCGTATCCCAGCTACTGTGAACTCGGGCACTCAATCACCGGGTTGGGCTGAACACCCTCCATCGCGATTTCGATGAACATCACCACCTTTTCCTCCTTAGCCTGTCTCTGCGCTGACGAGGCTTTCTTATCCGACTCGGCCTCCATCTCGCCAATCGCCAACTGACAGCCGTCTAGCCAAGACACCCGCAGAGACGAGAGACAATACGTACCCGGCCTGACCTCACCGCCGTTGCATATCAGCTCCTGTCTTGCTTTCTCGCCCGCTTAGTGGACGATCGAGAGATTCGAGACGCAGGTGGTGAGGTCGCATCGCAGCTCTAACCAACAAGTCCTCCCTCGACTGAAAGTACCCCGCCAATCTCGGGAAGCCGAGTGCGAGTCTGCGCGCGTTCGCCGCACCTCTTCTGTTATTTCTCGGCCAATGGGGTCTTAATGGTGCAATGTTAGCTGCCTCTACGCAGTACACATGCTTTGGGGCTTTCGTCTTGTTCGATAGGTCAGCTTGCTGTCTCCGCCGTTGACAGGCCCTAGTCTCGCGTCCCGCTCTCCACCGCACCACAACAGCACGGGCACATCACGGCTGAGATTTCACAAGACCGCAAGTCCAGACCGTCTGGTTTGTTGGGCTGCTGCAACAGAGTCTGCAATTGGGCATCGCAACTGTTATCCTGTTTTAGACTATCAGCGACTACTGCGCGTCTGCGACCACATCAGCAGCCAGGCACGCCTGGCACTGCGATTGTCAACTGCAGGTCGAAACAAGCGCCTGATACAGAGAAACAATAGCCTTCCACATGTCAGTGAATTCTGTGCTCTGGCTGCCAACAATCATGGGCCCAGCGACGTGTCACGCTTAGCAGAGCACCCTAAATCCTCGGGTTCCTTTTGGCTTTGCCAACCGCGTTAGGTGCGGACGCCTATCAGTGGACGGTCTGATCTAACGAGGTTATCCGCTCGAGACGTCTCACACGTCGAGTCTGGCTGGAAGGCCAACCGCCCGTCCACGATCGGGCTCGTCACCATACGTAGACGTCGCTAAACACCATCAAAAACGAAGTGGTGTTGCCGGTGCATCACAGGCCTGTTGCCAGTCTCAAAGTCAACTAAGGTAGACAAGCCGCCAGGCCAGCGTCAGCCACGACGACAAGCAGCCAGCAGATTGTCTTCATCAGTACAACGCAGCATTGGGCTGGTTAGTACTGTACTGTTCCAGCAGTATTATTACACAACTTTGACACTGCCGACTTGGGATGCCCAGCGGCTGGCATCTGTTCAAGAAGGATTTTTGGTACGCTACTGGACGGGTGGTGGCTTGTGCGGTACCAAGCTCGAGGTTTGCAAGGGGACCCCGAGCTACCCGCTGCCCAATCCGAGTACGAACCCACCACACCACAGCGGCCACGCGAGCTGCAGCCTGAGTGTGTATTTGCAGGCAGTGTCCGATCGGGGTGGCACACCTGGCTCCAGCGGCCATTGGCTGCTTGTTCGCAGACGGCAGGCCGTGGTGAAGGGCTCCAGCGATCCGGTTTACGGTCTGAGCATCTGACTGACACCCGCTGCCTTGATTCCTGGGTGGTCTGGCATATCAGGGTCGTCAAAGTGGTCTGTCTATCGGATTGGCGACGGTGAGTACCGATGACGACTGACATGAGAAGACGGGAACCAGGACGTCCGGATTTGAGAACCAAATCGGCCCATGATGGCCGTGTTGTTTTTGCAACGAATTGCGCGGGTGCAGCTCAAGGCCATTCCCTGCTGGCGAGTTTGCGAGCACGCAGCTCCGCAGTAGCTGCATTCGGGATATCCCTTCCGCCTCGACAACTAGAGGGGACGCGCAGCCCCAAGTCCAAGGTCTCAATTTAGCAGCAAGCTTCCATGGTCACACCCAGTGGAGGAGTTGAGAAACAAGACGATCTGAAGATCGAGAGGGCGTCTTCGATTCGCCGGGCACCTCCCTCTCGGCAGCCGTGTTTTACTGGGGCAACAGAAGTGAACTGAGAATGGTCGCGGGGATCAGAAGAAACTTGGAGACACCACCAGCGGCGACGGGCAGCCTGTCCTATCCGCGTCGCCCCAAACACTGTCATCCAAACCAGCCGGTTCATTTACTTTTCCGGCGCCTCGCACAACAGGACAGGACTGCACAATTCTCGCAAAGGTGGAAGCGGAAACTGTTGACCACATGAGCCAGGAGGAGAAGAGGCTGGGGCGCTGGAGTCTGGCCTGTGACCCCCGTCCGTCTGATCTGGGGCCTCGCAGTTCGCCGAGGAGCCGACGCAGAGACGAAGTGGAGGCAAGCAGCGGTGCCTGGTCGATGACATTTTTTTCTGATTTTGAGTTGCGAAGAGAGTTGTGGACTGTGGTCAGCGGTGGGAAAGAAGTGCCGCGGCATGAGGTACACAAATCACAACACAACAGACGGCACAGCTGGGAGTTGAGTAATACCAATACCACACGCAGCACATTCCACGAGAGAGGGCCAGACCAGCAAACCAGACAAGGAGTGCAGAACACCACAATGGCAGTCGCGGATGCCGAGGAGTCAAACGGCCAGGCGACGGCAAGACAGTCTCAAATCCGACCGATGTGCGCTAGATGGCGGAGACGAGCGAGACGAGGCAGCTAAACAAGCTGCTCTAGTGCACCTCACGGCTTACAAGTGGGATTGAGCGTATTCATGGCTTGGAACTGGCGCCTGCACGAACGAACGCCTTGTGGGTGGGCGCTATGCGGTTCGCACCACGGCTGCAGATTAGGCCATGTCTACCTGCGTCGAGTAGAGAAGAAGCCACCAAACAACTACTGCATAGTAGGAGTGCCACCTCAGTGGGAGACAACGGGCGTCTTGAGTTTTGGGAACGGGCTTGGAGTCTGGCGTGGGAGAAATGAAGAGCATTCTTCTCTGCCCTGCCGGCAAGGCAAGCCTGCAATAAGCCTACATTCAAGCATCCACAGCCCCGTGCGCTTCCACAATCCTTCCCCTTGGTTTCCGCTTCGAGGAGGTGAGTACGTACCGCGCCTTGTATGCAGTACGTATTCCTCCAGCCCCTTACTGCAAGGCTTGTCGCCTGCACCGAGCAGAGCCTGTGACGGTCCACGGAGCGAGGGAGAGAGGACTTTTTGGTGGAGGTATGTACCTCATCTGGGACTTGGGTAGGTAATTCCCTCGCTGAACCCACTGCGACGCAGGTGACAGACGCAGCTTTAGTACTGACAGGCACGAAGCACAGCACAGCACAACACAACAGCACAACACAGCACGGCATAAGCAGCATCACAGCAGCAGCAGCGACGCCCAGTCGCCCAGTCGCCCGGGTCTTGCCCCCAAAAGCGCACCTCACCTCCCGCCTGCACCGCACCGCCCTGGCGGCGGGGCCCGGAGGGCGCGGAGTGGGGCGGGCGGACAGGCGGCACGCGGCCGGCCCCGCGCGCCGGGCCGGCCCGCCGGCGCCGGGG
>JAKMWZ010000224.1:0-85042 GCA_025328985.1 Colletotrichum sp. SAR11_239
TACTATTTTTTATATGCCAGATACTTTTGAGATTATACCTATATTATCTTCCATAGCGAATTATTAGACTACCTCGACTAAAGCTACAATAGCGACAACAGCGACAACAGCGATAACAGCGATAACAGCGACAAAAGCAATAACATCGACAACGAGAACAATGAGGACGATGATGATAGTGATAAAGTCAATGGGGATAAGCAAAATACGGATGATACCTAAGGGTAATAACGAAAGAGGACACTGTATTTCATATGGCTTATGGGAAGTAGTTCGCTCTGTTAGATGAAGTATCCGTCGAGATTGCTGGCACTCTTAAAAGTCCAATGTGGTAGCTCTCCATAATTGACCACTCGATGTACGTGGTATTACATCGCATGATATCTTATTCGACGAGAAAGGTCACGATCTGAACGATCGGCGCTTCTTGCCAGTTGTAGTCGATACTTATGACGCTTACGTCCATGAATTAAATTTTCAAAGGTTGCATCCTTCTTTGCTCACGACCTGTTAGCGATGTGTCAAATCATAAAGTTTGATTGACGACAAGTCAAGCATCCGAATGAAAACATGCACCGTCTACCAGAGGCGCATAACAAGCGCGGCTTCGGTCCCTTCTGCCCCGAGATATTGGAAGTTGAGCATCTCCACCACAGTTGATTACCCCGCGGAGACCTTCCCCGCGAACAAGTCACCGTGCCTAGACCCAGTGCTCCCCAGCTTAACATAAGATCCAGATATGTCAGTGGATTGTGAATTGAGAACCCGGGACGAGGAAGAGAAAGGAATTAAGCAGACGACTCAGATCCTTCCAAGAGCAGCCGCGGTGTCGGGGTCGAGATGGATGTTGGGTACTCCACCAAGGCACCTAAGAGACGAAAGGGCTTAAGGAGCAAGACTTTGGAAGTCCATCATTGTCCATGAAGAATGGGACGACTCGAGAAAAGGAGCAGCTGCTCAGCAAGCAGTCTGCGTCGATGATTCGACAGCTCAAGCCCGGCAGGCTCCAGCATTACGGAGCGGAGCAGCAGGCCTCCCGATATGATTGGCAGGACACGCCGCAAAAGTTCCGTGGTCTAGACCCGCATACTTGCCGAGATAGCCGAGATAAGACCCGGAAAGCCCCCACAACCGGCGTTGTCCGCGCGGCACCTCAAAGATAAGCGCACTTTTGTACACCGTGAATCACTTTGCTGAAGCTATTGGGATCTCGGTCATCGGTGGACAAAGACGGCCATATATGGTAGCCCTTCCTTTTGCCCCGTGTCATTCGTTGGTAAATTCTCCGATTTGCATGGCTGGCTACACAATCTGCAACGCGACTGGGGATGGCAGGGGTATTCCGAGAGCTCGCGTTCATGTTGACGGGTTGCTGATAGTGCCTCTTCGTTGAGCATGTCTCGGTGTGATTTGGGGCATCCGAAGTGGACGTTAATTTAGAATTCGTGCCATTATGGTTCTCAAGATGTAGAGTCTTACTGCTCTCCTGAGCCTCACAGAAAGATGAGCCATCAAGAAAACAACAGTGAGAAATCAGAAACAGAAGAAGTCAACTCGATGCCGCGACATCAACCGGCATCCCTAGCATGAACCACTCTAGGGTGGCGTGTAGCGCGCACGCGACAATCTGGAAGCCCGCAAATCACTTCCGCGTTAGGGCCTCCACCCGGGTAGGTGGGTAGCATCGAAGAGGAACCCACCGTGATAGGTAAAGGTGAAAAATTAAAAAAAGGCGCGCCGGCAGGCCGCATTTCTAGAATAAGATGCCCCGTCTTGGCAGGCTTCCTACGCCAAGAGAGTTTGTGTCCCTTTGACTAGGTTCTGCACACTTTCGTTCAACGTCACTTACACCAAAGTCAACGCCGAGCCCGACTAAACTCGGTCCCGACGACGGCCGCTGCTGCGATGGATCGCTACGACGAGAAAGGCATGGGCGAGAAGACGTCGTCGCCCCAGGGCTCCCTGGAGGCCGGCAGCGACGACTCTCCGAGGGAGACCGGTATCCTGGCCAGTCTGCGCCGCTTCGAAGGCAGAATGGACAGAGCTTTGGGCGTCGAGTCGCACGCCATCGATCGCAAGACGGAGGCCGACAAGCGTCCCGTCAAGTGGCATGAGGAGCTGACCATGGCCCTCCTCTGGGCATCTGGTACGATGGGTATCAGCTGCTTTGCGACAGGTTTTCTTGGATGGGAGTTCGGCCTTGACCTGAAGCGGGCGATTCCCATCTTCATCTTTGGCTCCATCCTCGGCGGCGCTGTATCCGGGTACTGTGCCACATTCGGCGCGGCGACGGGTCTTCGTCAGATTTCGGTCTCCCGGTACAGCTTTGGCTGGTGGCCGAACAAGCTCATCGCATTTTTGAATGGTCTCGAGCAGCTCGGTTGGGCCTCTGTCGCATCCATCAGTGGCGGATTGGCGCTGACTGCCGTTGCCGATGGCCGCATCTCCTTAGTTGTCGGCGTCGTCATCATCGCCGTTGTGTCTCTCCTGGTCAGCTTCCTCGGTCTGCGCTACATCCTGATCTATGAGCGGTACGCATGGCTCATCTACCTCATCATCTTCATTATCATCTTCAGCATGGTTGGCCCATATGCCGACGACGTCACCCCGGCCCAGGTCACAGGCGCCGACCTCTCCGCCAGCGCTCTCTCACTTCTCGCGGTCGTCTACGGAAGCTCCGCATCGTGGGCAACTATGGTCTCCGACTACTACGTCCAATACCCGACCAACGTTTCCAGGCTCAAGGTATTCACCCTCACGACTCTCGGCATTGCTATCCCGACGTCCATCGGCATGACCGCTGGTGCTGTGGTGGCCAGCTCTCTGAACAATCAGACAGCCTGGAAAGATGCCTACGAAAACGAAGGCCTTGGCTTCCTGATCCGCGACATGCTGCACCCGCGCGGCTTCGCCAAATTCCTTCTCGTCATCTTCTCCTTTAGCGGCATCAACACCAATATCATCTCCCTCTACTCCGCCGCCATCTCCTTCCAGCAGATGGCCCGCCCACTCGCCAAAATCCCCCGGTTTCTCTGGACTTTCCTCTGCTTTGCTGTCGTTGTTGGACTGGCCGTTGGCGGCCGCAGCCAGTTGAACACCTACCTGCAAAACTTCCTCAGCCTACTGGGCTACTGGTGCACAAGCTACTTCGTGATCCTGCTGATGGAACACACCATCTTCCGACGTGGAGACTTTGCGAATTACGATCTTGAAGGTTGGAACGACCCGAGCCGCTTGCCTCTTGGCATCGGGGCTAGCGTTGCCTTCCTGGTCGGCGTGGTCGCGTGGTGCATGGGCATGGTTGAGACCTGGTTTGTGGGACCTCTTGGCGGGCTGATTGGCGAATCTGGAGGTGACATTGCCAACGAGCTGACTCTCGTGGTGTCTGCTTTGGCATATTTGCCGGCTCGTTACCTGGAGTTGAAGTATTTTGGCCGTTAGGAGGTTACTTTCCGCAACTGAGCAACATCGGCAACACAGTTAGTTGCCTGAGGGCTCTCTTTCACCAGCTTCGCCTTCTTCCGTGTGTATGATTCTTTCCCGCAAATACAAGATAATTGAATTCGGATTTCCGCGACACGGACTAGCATCACTCTTCAGAGTTCATGTGCCCTTGGGTGTGCCGGTGGCATCATGTTACCCCTCCTTGTGGGGGACTTCGTGGGGGTCAAATCTCGGGAAGAAGTCCGTGACGGATCCATGGCTGCAGGAGTGACGACCCAATGGCTACCTTTCCCCCGGCATTTCCGGATAGGCGGCTCCAACGATGATGAGGCAAAATCGAGGAATTCACAGAAAAGGGGTTTGTTGATATAGATGCCTATCGTATCACTTTCACTGCTCATATCATTACAATGTACCCCAGGTATCTTAGCTATCCTAGAACAAGTCCGTGACTGCACCATCTGAGGCGCTAGC
This sequence comes from Colletotrichum sp. SAR11_239, assembly GCA_025328985.1. Classification (NCBI taxonomy): domain Eukaryota; kingdom Fungi; phylum Ascomycota; class Sordariomycetes; order Glomerellales; family Glomerellaceae; genus Colletotrichum; species Colletotrichum sp. SAR11_239. Next base: position 3,919 of record JAKMWZ010000224.1, read on the forward strand.
CACCAGCTTCGCGTACTTCGCAAGAGTGCCTCTCGTCACGGGAGGCCTGGGCGGCTTCCACAAGCGCAGTCTCTCCTTGATATCCTCGTCGCCCACGTTCATGCTAATGGTACATGTCTCGGCGTCGATGCTGATCATGTCTCCGTCCTTGATGGCGGCAATAGGTCCGCCGACCGCCGCCTCGGGGACAATGTGTCCCACGATGAAACCGTGGGACGCGCCAGAATACCTTCCATCCGTGATCAGGGCGACGTTCTTGAGGTTGGCACCGATCAAGGTCGCAGACGCCTTCAGCTGTTCCGGCATACCAGGGCCGCCCTTAGGGCCTTCGTAACGGACAACGAGGACGATGTTCCTGTCGCGGGGGATGTTGCCGGCGTTGAGCTCTGTGACGAGCTCAGATTCCTTGTTGAAGCAGCGCGCCTCGCCTTCGAAGCGCAGACCCTCCTTGCCGGTGATCTTGGCCACTGCGCCGCCGGGGGCGATGTTACCATGCAGCACAACGAGATGGCCGGCGGGCTTAATGGGGTTGGAGAGGGGTCTAATGATGTCCTGCTGAGGGGGCAGAGATGGCCAGTCGGCGACGTTCTCCTCGAGTGTCTTGCCGGTGACTGTGAGAGTCTTCCCGTTGAGCAGGCCTCCGGCGATGAGAAGCTTGGTGACTGATGGGACGCCACCGATGTGGAAGAGGTCTTCGATGACGTACTTGCCGCTGGGCTTCAGGTTGGCGATGAAGGGGGTTTTTCGAGAGACGCGCTGGAAGTCTTCGAGGTCAAGGGGGACTTCAGCTGCTCTGGCCATGGCGAGGGTGTGAAGGACGGAGTTGGTGGATCCTCCCAAGGCCATCGTAATGACGAGTGCGTTCTCGAAGGACTCCTTGGTGAGAATATCTCTTGGTCGGATGTTGCGGCGCAGGCAGACCTCGATGGCATCGGCAACCTTCTCTGCTTCCCTCATCTTGGTCGGGGACGCCGCGGGAGTACTTGACGAGCCTGTGACGGATAGACCAAGAGTCTCGATGATGGTGGCCAGACTGTTCGCGGTGTACATGCCACCGCAAGCACCGGGACCTGGAACGGCGCCCTTCTCAATGGATGAAAGAATCTCCTCGGGCGTGACATTCTTGTCATCGGACCAGGAACCAAGCGTACCGAAGAGGTAAGCACCCTGAGCTTCGTAGCAAGTGACAATGTCGATTGGCTTCTTCAACACCTCGCAGTAGCCTCCAGCAACAGTGCCACCGTAGACGATGACCGAGGGGCGGTTATGTCTGGCGACTGCCATGACGCAGCCCGGCATGTTCTTGTCGCATCCGGGAATGGCGACAGTGGCGTCGTGAGCTTGTGCGCAAGTGATCGTTTCGATGTTGTCCGCGATGAGCTCTCGCGACTGCAGGGAGAATCTCATGCCCTCATTGCCCTGGGCAATACCGTCTGAAACTCCCAGCGTGCTGTACTGCCAGGCGATGTAGCCCTTCTTCTTGATGGCCTCTTTGACTGTCTTTCCCAGGTCCAGGAGATGCATGTTGCATGGGTTGCCCTCCCACCATACCGAAGCAACTCCAACTTGAGGGGCCCGCTGCATCATCTCCTCGTTGGGAACACCAGCAGCGTAGAGCATGGCCTGATGAACATGTTAGTCTGCATCCTTTGAAGGAATATTTTGACACTTCTTACCTTGGCACCAGGAAAATCATGTTCGCGAGTGAGGAAGGTAGAATACTTGTTGAGAACCGGTTCTCCATTTTCCCAAGTGGCGTCATTCGGGGCAATGGGGAAGTCGACGTATCTCGGCTCATGTTGTCCTTGTTCCTCGCCAGCGGCGGGATGGACCGCACTGAAATTCGAGACCATCCTGTATGCTTGAAGGAGGCTTGGCAAAGGTAAGAGACGAAGGAAATAAACCAAAGAAAAGTGCACCGAGTTCGGAGAACAATCGGGGCCGACGATGTTTTTATAAAAAACACACGCAGATTCACTGCACCGGCCCCAGACCCCATTCACCTGCTAACACAAGTCCACAGTGAACACGGGGGTGCGGGGTAGAAACCAACCGAGCTTCTCACGATACCCAGCGTCTCCAATCACATAACAGTGAATACCGGTTCGTGAGGAGAAAACTGGGAATTTTTAATGGAGCCGCGCGACGGCATGACTGACGACTAATCGAAATAGGCCGGTTACGATTTGTTGGCGCGGTGCCGGTGGAGCAAGCCCAATGCTGACGAGTCTTGTGTTGGGGAAGAACCCCGCACCAGACCCGGGGAACAGTCCGGCACGCCTTGCGGGTTCTGGATCCCGAAGAACGGACTTCGGCCGAGTGTTTGGAGGCTTCACGGGGGAAGGTGGGGGAGTGAATAGACGTGAAGCGAACGTGGGGTAATGAGTTGATGCGGCTGGGATCACGGGCTTTGAAATCCGATGGATGTGATTTGGTGAATGCGAGCTGCCCTTTGCTCAAGAGCTAGGATCTCATTTGATCTTGTTCTCATCATGTTCTTGCGTACGTGGATGTCTTGACAACAATGCGTCTATCATACCGTCTTCTTGGTGATGGGAATGTACCTCATCCACGGATGCTCTTCCCTGAATCCCAACATGGCCTGAATCTTCCTGTTCGACATCGGCGCCTCACGATCTCCCATCTCCCGCGTGAATGGAGTCGACGGGCTTACGCGGCTCAAGAACGCAGTCGTGTTCTCCGTATTCGTGATCTCATCGTTCGTGGCATTGAACACTTGCCAGCCCAATCCGTTCCTCTCAAGACCAAGATGACACATCTGCCCGAGGTCTCTCGCGTCTATGTAAGACCATCCGTGAACATCCCAGGACTCTGGCTGGTTGATGTACCCAGAAAAGCTCTCGGCGTACTTCTCAGGCTCAATGACAGCACCAATGCGAAGACAGTAAATATCCACACCGAAGCGGCTCGCAAAGCTCCTGGCAATCGTCTCTCCCACGATCTTGGAGAGCGCGTAAGGATCTGTGGGGTTGCAGTCGGTCTCCTCGTCGATGGGGAATGAGGTGAACTGGCGCCGCTCCTCGGCAAAGGTGACACCGTAGACGCAGACGCTGCTCGCCAGGATGACCTTCTTGATGCCCAGTTTACACGCTGCCTCGACGACATTGTGTATGCTGTTGACGTTTGTCTTGAAGATTTCATTATCAGGAGCGAGGAGCGGTCGGGCGTAGCCGGCGAAGTGGATGACCGCATCTGGGATCGAAGACTTCTCGAGGGGCTGGCTGAGGCGAATTTGAGTGTGAAGCGCGCTGTAGACCTGACCGGCGTCGCTCACGTCGCATCTCATGGTGTGGACGGCGGGGTTGTCGAGAGGGACGATGTCGAGGTTGATCACCTCGTGGCCGTAACGAAGGAGTTCCTGAATCACCCAGCGGCCCGCGACGCCGGAGCCGCCGGTGAAGACGACGCGTTTGCCCATGGTGGTGTTGATGCTTGAACACAACGAGATAGCTCTTTGTTGGCTACTACTTATCAGCCTTCAAAGCGCCGAGGGTAAACAAACGTGTCTGAGGCTCCCTTGCATTCCTCGTGGGCCTTACTCGAGAATATCACTTCTTTTGAGAGGAGACTGTTGCTCTGTGAGACCCGAAGTTGCACCGAGTCAAGCGGTCCTTGCCAGATGATCCCCTCCCCCACTCTGTAAGGCTTTCCCCGCACGGCATTGAAGGGTTCAGGGGTCGTATTGAGTACGGTCGTCGCTCAAGAGATGCCCTAGCCAATCAGGTCTGATCATCTTGGACTGCGTCTTTGGTAAGTGGTGTGAAATGAACATGATCAATATTCTGATTCATAAAGCCAATGTTCTTTTGTATTCAAGGCATCATGCTTGTGTATTGGCTTACCGTCAGCGCTCCCGAACATGACGATGAGTGGGTCTCCAGAGCATTGATCAAAGACTCGCAGAGCCACGAGTCTTGTTCCGTGGTATTCTCGACATACATGCTATAATTGCCCAAGCTGTATTGTACTTTCAGGAATGCATGACCAAAAACCTCAGGCGCATTGATAATAGTAAGGTACCGACACTCCCTGGCAGGTTGATCCAGACTAACAGGCAGAAATCAGCATCGTTTTCATCAAACTTGAAAGGGACCAAACTTACCGCGCAAGTAGTACATCCTGTCCATCCTTGCCCACCACACTGCCCGTACTTGGCAACCGTACACGACGGCGGACTTCCAGTGCCAGGCGAAGTCCCACCGCCACCACCGCCTGTGACCGGAATCGCCGTCCCAACTGGGCCCTTGCTAGCATCGCAAGTTGAAGCACAACCACTACCGCACCCGGAGCCCGCCGCCTTAGTCGTTCCAATAGAAGCCACAGCGCCTCCAGGCACGACGTACCCAGACAGCTTGCTGTGGATATTCACCAAAATCCCGGGATCACTCGCCTTGTACGCTCCAGGAAAGCTGACAGTCGACGGCTTGGCCGTGCCAGTACCCCCAGAGATCGAGATCTGATAGCATGTCATGTAGAATTGCGCACCGCCAGACGACCCAGCAGTATGCAACGCAATGACCTCAGCTCGTAGGAGATAGTCGCCGTCGGCGAGGTCCTTGCTGATGGGCACGTCCATCTTGCCGCAGCAGGCGTTGAGATCTTTGACGCCCCAGTTGTCATCGTCGCCGGAGCCCGCGCCGGACTTGGCGGACCAGCCGTCCTCAAAGATCTTGAACCAAGCCGAGGATCCGTCGGCAGAGGCGGCGTTATCGACTTTGCTGAGGTAGACGATTACGGGGCCGTAGTGAGAACCGCCAATCGCTTCGTTCTTGCAGTTTCGCTCGCCGGGTTGCTAGATAGGATGCCGGATCAGTCTCGCACTATGAGAACACTCGAGTAAGAGGGGCTTTCATACCGCGTGCATCTCAATAGTTACTGTGCCGCCGGCCTTGACAGGGCATTTGGCACCGACACCTTGCGTTCCACCGACGTTACACCGGATGTCAGACCCAGCGACGTTGGTTACTGGCGAATTGCTCGGAGGTACTCTGGCGCATTGCGATCCGTGAATAAGAGTTAGTCAAGCAGGTCTATGATATTTGAAGTGAGATGTGGACTTATCATGTCAGCTCCATCAACCCATAATTGTTGAAAGATGGAATGTCCCACAGCGCCTTGCGCAAGAAGCGCCGCTGCGACGATAACGATCGACTTCATGATGATTAACTAAGCCAACTTGTTGGGAATACTTTGCAATTACTCTGATCGTCTTCCTTTGCCCAGAGGGACATCCAACCAGCAGACGTTGGGCCTATGCTTCTTTATACGCATTTCGGATATGGCTACCATGCAGTCAACGTATCACTGCATCCCTTGCGTATGAAGCTTGAGTGACAATCGCTTGGAGTGAGGAGCAAGCCGTTCATGATCAGCTCCGCCTTATGAACTGTCGGTCCTTCTACATCGGAATGTAGGGTTACAGCGGGCAGAAGTTCCCGACAGCCATCACGGCACATCTTTCGACAGACTTGAACCGACCGTCATATGGTAGCGTTTGGATTGGGAGAGAAAGTACGGTACACTAAGATAGTTAGTGAATGTGTCCTTTTCTGGTTGAGAAGCCTTGGCAATATGTCCGGTTGAAATAGCCTATAGACCGGCAGAAGTCGCCGGCGAGGCAAGTTCCGGATGGAACCAAAGCGACGGGTACCGGCGGATATTGGTTTTCTGTATAGGTGGATAATAGTACTGCGCTGAAACAAGTCACCTGCTACCTAAACTTGCGACAATTATCAAATGTCCCGACTTGTGGTTCAGCATGACGAGCATCGAGAAATAAAGTAACCCATGAATTCATTAAATCTATCTAACATGATGTGACGTTGTAAGCATTAAGACATGATCTCTGCCAAGGCCTGATTCCCGACATGTTATTACATGATAAGTCTGTGTAGATATGTGTCATCACGCGTGAGCGTGTCTCATGCAAAAAGCAAACATCCTACCAACACCGTAAAGAACAGCATCGCCCCATGATTAATTGGAGTGGGGACGCTGCAAATATCTCAAGATCTCCGGGTCTTGACTAGGAGGGCACTTCTTGCCATCAATTCCGATGGACGTAAGCAAAATCGGGTCTTCTTTCGGGGTCCCAGGGTGGACTTCAAGGCCATAGGATAGCTCCACCTTGGCGTACCGCGCGTTCTCGATGAGCTGCGGGACATCGATCTCGTTGTCACCTGTTCCAGCCCGGGCCGCGCGCGCCAAGGCCTCCCTCTGAGCGGCAGGGATGCTGGAAACGCGACCGGCGAGTCCGCCCCCAGGCGGTGGTGTCGTGCTACCCCATTCGTAGTTCATTGGTCGCAGGAGCGCGGCACCAGTCTGCAGGACCCAACTCTCCATTGCTCCCAAGTCCTCTGCTTCCTCTTCCGCCTTCTTCCGCCATCTGGATGGCAGGAGCCTGGACATGCCGTATAGAGTTCCAACGAAGGCTCTCTTGATCATCTGGAAGAAAGCATACACCCACTCATCAGGGATCTGGCGGATGATTGCTCCGAGGGGGATGACCAGTACGCCGAACAGCATGGACCAACCCCATTGCGGGCCATCGAGGGGGCGGGTGTCGAAGGCCTGACCACCCTTCCAGATGATGATCATCTGACCTGCGAGAGTGGCGCACTGGACGCCTATGAACCATGGGTTGCGGAGGACGCCTTGGTACCAGATATTAAGTCGGTTGTCGACACGACGGCAGTTGTGCTGGTTGAAGAACTGCATGAACACATAGATGTTGAAGACCATTGTTTGGAAGGACCGCACTTGGTTTTGGTCGCTCGTGTCGATCCCCCAGAGAGACTCCCCGGCGTAGTGCAGCGTGAACATCACGGCGAGCTGGTAGACGGCCTGGCATAGAATCATCTTCCACATGGTGATGGTAACGATGGGCGCCTTACGGGGCTCTGGGCGCTGCCGAACGAAGTCGTGCGAAGGGTAGTCGGTAGCTAATCCAAGTGACGCGAAGATGTCCATGATGAGGTTGATCCAGAGAAGCTGGACGATGGTGAAGAGCGAGTCACCAACCAGCTCTGAGACGACAGTGAGAGTACCGGCAGTGATGTTGATAGTGAATTGGAACTGTGCGCTTTGTTAGCAACGACCCTGTATCTTTCTCTGTACTTGGTGTCACTCACCTGCAGGAACTTCTTCACTGCGATGTTTACCGTTCGGCCCCAGATCAGAGCTTTGACGATGGACGCAAAGTTATCATCAAGCAGGATAATGGATGCAGCCTCCTTGGACACTTCCGTGCCTTGGATTCCCATAGCAAAGCCCACATCAGCCGCCTTGAGAGCCAACGCGTCGTTGGTTCCATCACCAGTAACAGCGACAGTCTCGCCCATTCCCTTCAGGTGTGTAACCAGAAGTAGCTTGTCTTCCGGACTAGATCTAGCCAGAACCTGAAGGCGGGGGATGACCAAGTCCAATTGAGCAGGGGTCAGCTTTCGGAACGTCGGTCCGTCCATAGCCAGACCTCCCGGACTATAGATCCCACACTCTTTCGCGATGGCTTTCGCCGTCAGGAAGTTGTCGCCGGTGACCATGCGGACGAAGACGCCTGCCTCTTGACACTGGCGTACAGAGTCGGGGACTTCCGGTCGGAGAGGGTCGCGAATGCCAAATACTCCGACAAACGTCATATCGCTGAAGTGCTTCCCGAACTTGATTGAGTCGGGGTCATCAGGGTTCTCGAACGCTTCGGCGGCATCCACGTCTTTGTAGGCAACGACAATTGGCCGTAGCATCTGCGAGGCGTAGTCTCGGATCGTAGAACGCATGTCTTCGCGGGCGTCGGCGGTGATGACTTGGACAGCGAGTCCTGTCTTGGGGTTCTTGAGGATGAAGGAGCACTGATCGAAGACCACCTCAGCCGCACCCTTGACGAGCAGCCTGTACTTCCCTTCGGAAACCTTGGCCATGACCGCCATCCACTTGCGCGAGGCATCGAAGGGGAACATGTCGGCGACCTCGTTATTCGCTCGCTCTTCATTGAGAGGGCCCATGGCCAGGAAGTCACGGCCAAATCTAAGCAGGGCCGTCTCGGTGCTTGTGCCGACGAAGCCGGGATCTTTCGGGTCATCGCTCTCGAACGCAGTCGAGTTGAGGGAGACACTATTCTTCATCAACGTTTTCACATCGTCGCTGAGCGAGTCCAGAAGCCCTCGAGGGTTGTCGTCGCTGGCCCCAGAATCGCTCACAGCACCCTTATCAGCTTCGTCTGTCGTGGTTGACGGCACTTTCGCGATGTCACCGAAGCGTTCAGAGATGCCTATGCGGCCGGCAACAACAGTCATGTTGTTCTGGGTTAACGTGCCCGTCTTGTCAGAACAGATACACGTTGCATTGCCCATAATCTCACATGAACGAATGAGGCGAACAAGGTTCTTATCCTTCAGCATTCTGGTAGTGGCAAAGGCAAGGGCAAGCGTTACTGCAAGAGCAAGACCTTCCGGCACGGTGATCACGACAACAGTGACGGCAAGGATGAGCAGCTTAAAGAATTCCTCAGCCTTCTCCGAGGAACTACCAGACATCGATCGAAGTCCCACCAGGAAGCGAATGAAGAGGATGAGGAAGAAGATGATGCCGGCGATGGCGCCAAAGGTAATGAGCTGCTTGGCGAGCTTACCCAACTTCTGTTGCAGCGGAGTTTCATCCACGTCTTCTCTCAACGACATCAGAGTCCTACCGTAGGTCGAATTGGTGCCAACAGAGGTGACCAAGTAGGCGCCGACACCACCAGACACCGTTGTGCCGCTGAGGATGAATGGGTCGGTCGCCGATGATCTGTGAGCCTTTTTGTTCCGAATGTCACTCTCGCTAGGGACGTTCTTGTGCACCAGTTCCGACTCGCCAGAGATGGTCGACTCGTCGATCTGAATACCAGAGCCTTGGACTAGGACACCATCAACAGCGACAACATCACCAGTCTCTATGTGCATGATGTCCCCCACCAGCACCTCGTATACCGATAGGTTTTGAGTCTTGCCCGATCGAATGACCTTGACGTCTCGTTGTTCCTTTCTCTCGTTGAGCTTCGCGAACCGGTGGTTCTTCTGCCAGTCCGTGGCTGCACTGGCGAAGACGATGACAAAGATGGCGACGACGACAGTCACGCCGTCGACCCATTGGATCTTGTTCTCGCTCTCCGCTGCATCGACCGACTCATAGATACCGAGGGCTAATGAAATCGTGGCCGACAGTGTGAGGAGGAACATGAGCTTGTCATTGAACGCGATCCATGCTAACCTCATGAACGATTTCTGCTTCCGCTTTGGCAGCCGGTTCTCGCCAAATATGCGTCTGCGGTCCGTGAAGCCCTTCTCTTCATGTTGGCCAATGTCCAGATCGATTTTGAAGCCATGTTCGTGCGTTGGAGCTGTCGGCAGGGGAGTGATTTCGGCAGATCGGTGAGCCTCGCCGGCGGCTACTGCCTCTTGAAAGGATATCGCTCCATCGAGATCGGTCTCGTCGACACTGAGGCCAGCGGCGAGATCTGTCCGGAGACCTGCGGCCAATCCAGGGAGACCTCCGAAGGCGCGGAGCGCTGATAGGCTTCGGGCGGTGATCAGCTTATGCAGCTGCGTCGGCGTGAACGCAAACTTGTTGTTTTGGACGTTGGAGTCATCGCGGAGGTCAAGCTCTTTCTCGTCGTCGCCCATTTGTTGTTTTGAAAAGTGGTGGTTGTACGAGCTTGACCCAGCTGGGCCGGCGTCCTGCTGTCGTGGTGCAGCAGTGATCTCGTCGGTCATCGTACGTGTGGCTGCCCAGAGAAATTCGAACCGGCCGTGGAGTGTCGGTGAAAGTCAAAACTGGCAAGAATTGACGACAAGAAAAGACAGAACAGCCTTAGAGCGGGACCTTCTCCCTCGAAGCCGGGGGTGCCATTTGGTAATATGTTCTGGTCATTCCATCGCCAAGGAAGCCAGAGCTGCAGGTTGGGGGAACACCAAGACGGATCTCAAGAGCCGCGTCATTGCATCTTGGCGAATCTCACTGCGGTGCCGAGAGAAGGTCCAAGGCTTCTCGGCACGCTATGGCGATGTGACTGGCTCGATTATGTACGGCTCTGGGGGCCGTATGGGTTGCACAAGCCTTATGGTCTGGGGACCGGTGGGGGAGCTGAGAGGGACCGGACCCTCATTGAGGGCAAACAGTGAGACTCGGCGTTACGATATTCTTGCGGCACGTGGCCATCGGGCGTTCCGGTTGCGTTTGCCTCCATCATGTCGTTCCGGTCACGGGGCGAGGCGGAGATCCATGTTTCCTGAAAGTTTATCGCCTCCGTGGCCGTTCGCGGTGGTCGTCGGGGCCTCAAACGCCGTGTTTTCGGTGTCGGCGTGGCTGTGTTTTTCTCGGAGGATGAAGGAGCTGTGGATATCGCCAGGGGGCAACTTGCTGCTCGTTCAAGCGCGAAGTGGGAAGCCTCAATTTGGCCTTGGCGCGGTGCCGCGGCTAACCGGCAAGGAAGCCCCTTGGCGGGATCCGTCTCCAGAGACCTCGCTTCGACCCCTGACATCATTTGCTTCGGAGTTATTTATGTAACGAGGTGGCTATATCTGATGCCAAGCGGAGACGCACTGACTCAATCAGGAGCTGTGATCTGCAACATGCGACTGATTTTGTGCAGCATTTTGGCTGATCCCAATTGAATGATGGGTCAACGGTCAACGATGAACCTACTTCAAAGACTTGAGGTCGACCGCTGTCCTGGAGAGAACACGCGCAACTCCGGTTCAGTTTCTTGAGCCAACGGTCGCACTTTTCAATGAAAGCCGGCTGCTTTTGCTGTGCAGCAGTCACGGGCATACCGACATCCTAACCTCATCTTGGAGTGAAACTCATAGTCCCTCGCAGGTTTCAATAATCAACGCGTGATGCGAAGATGGCGCAGAAGTTCTAATCCGGGCTATGCCACCCAATCTTAACGAAGAGTTGTTACAGAAATGAGGTTGGCCTTGATGAGACGGGCAAAGGAGACGTTAGCAAGCTATCAGTTGTAAATGGACATGCCGAGACTCCGCGCTATGCTGCCTTCGGTCTTTTGCGATGGCCATATCGACACGCCGCGGAAGCCGAGTTGAAGACACACTGGGACAGACAAACCTACAATCATGTTGGACTCTAGTCTGAGTTAATTGAAGTACGAGAATGCGAGTTGCTCGTTTTGTAAATGGACTTTCGGCATGTCGGAGCTATCCTATTTACTATATTGTGATTGTGATCGAACAGGAAATGATGGGGTGCTTGTCAAATAAACTTTATCACCGCCTCCGTGTTGCCAGGCACTTGAGTCGTAACGCATTAATGGCCGCATTGCCGCCCCCGTCATCCGCCTGACACACCATCACGAACTCCGAACAATATTTAAAGGCCATCGTCGCCTATGTCATGCTAGTTCATCCCATCTCCATCCATTCTATCATTGAGCCCACAGTCTAATCAACAACCCACCTAATTCACTCTTTCAAACTATCGTCATAATGAAGACCTCTTCCATCGTCCTCTACGCTGTCGCTGCCCTCGCTGGTCTGTCCGAGGCCAAGCGCGGTTGCAGACACAACAAGGCCGAGCCCGGTATGGGCTGGTACTACATCGTCAGCGGAGACACCCTCAATGACATCGCGGCCGACTTCGGCACCACCGCTGCCCACCTCGCCGAGATCAACGGCATTCCCAACCCCGACTCCATCCCCGCCGACAAGACCATTGTCGTCCCCTGCTAAATTCAATCCCGATGGACCCAGAATCGAATCGATTTTGGACGAGTTCGGAAGTACAACTTTCAGTGTTGGGATGCGTGGGATACTGGACGCAGGCCTTTGATATGCTTTGACACTATCACAGCCATCAGTCCCCCGGATACTATTTGTTTCAGAAGCATAATACCCTCTACAAATACAACATTCTCACTCTTTCCATGCTCTACAAGACTCTTGGTGCCAAGGACACAGCCTGTGTTAGAGAAGATGCCTGTCGGAGGCGATCTAGATTATCGTAAGTCAACCATGCAAATTGCTTCGATCAAGTACTTGGGCATTTGATCATCAAACCTTCCTTCCACGGTCACCCGGTTAACTGTCCCCATTGCAACCGTCTGCTGGCTGTTGGTCTCTAGCGGACTAACATTCAAAGAGTTCCTTTTGTGATCGGAAGAACTAGATAAAGAAGCTCGCAATCGCCTACAGCTGCCAAAGAACAAAACTTTACTCCCGATCATTGGGCCGCCCACTACCTATCCATAAATGAGGCATAATTGAGGTCGACTACGAAATTAACACCAGGCACTTCGCCATTGTGACTAATTAAGTTTGAATGAGCCACGGCACAATCCCTGAGACGTCATGATACCTCGCGGGTCAACGGCCTTCTGGATTCTCTGAAGACGCAACTTGTTCGCCTCCCCGTACCCAGAAAATGGATCTTGGTTATGCTTCGCGTAGTTTATGTACAGCCACGGATGCAAAAGATTCATTTCGGATGCCCGCTGCTTGGATCGCGTCAGCCACCTGTCAGCGTAGGCATCCATCGTCTCGTCGTCTTCGCGATCTCGCCAGCCCAGAGTGAATAGAGCGACTGCCATTGCTAGGGATGTTTCAACGTTTTTAGAAGCGGACTTACTATTCAATGGCTCGTCGGACTCGATCCCCAATGCGTTTCCGCCACGTACTTTCATCGCCTTGATGGCGTTGATATGCAGCGCCTGGAGTACAATTGAAGACGCAAATCCCGGCGTATCCTTAACGGCCTCGGCCTCTTCCGCAAATATGTCTTGTACCTGTTCATACAGCTCTCGAGATGGGCGGAAGGTGACGGTGGCGTACAATCGTCTAAGTTTGTGTCAGCTCACGAGATGATTAAATTAGCAATACGTGGCTCGCAAAGCCCATTACCTCATTACACGAGGGCCAACGTTCTCCAGAGCGAAATTACTCATCCAGTCCACCCGCACGTTGCTGGATTCAAACGGTATTTGGTTGAGGCTGTCAAACACAGCGGGCTCGAGGATCGGCTGGTAATATGCTTGAGTGACGGACATTCGGAAACGACTCTCCGACGAGTCCCAGAAATATCGAGTCGAGAAACACATGGAGGTGTCGTTGGATTTCGTTGTGGTAAGATCGAAGACCTCGTCGAGCAATGGCGCCGTGTAGTTGGCATGAAACGTCTTGTCTCCCGATAACAACTTTCCCTGAGGTACGAGTCGAGAACGGAAGTTTGTGACAATGCCGAAGTTGTTGCCGCCTCCCCGTAGCGCGAAGTACAAGTCTGGGTTCACCGTCTCGCTAGCGTTAACGATAGTAGAATTGGGCAACACGACCTGAAGATGTTAGTATGAACGTTGATTATCGAGACCATTCACTTCTTGTGTGACTGACCTGATACTCGTAGACATTGTCCACTGCCAGTCCATACTGCGGGGACAGGTTTGAAATTCCTCCCCCGAGGGTGTACCCAGGCACACCAACATCCGCGACTCGGCCTGCAATGCTTGACAATTCATGCTGCTCCAACGCCGTGTAGCTCTCGCCCAAAACCAATCCGGGGCCTAGATTGGCCCAGGATCTGTCATCTGCCAGCTCAATATGATCCATTCGGTTCAAGTCAATCGTTACCCCGCCAACCGAGTTGGAGGCGTCAATATTTGTCGAATGTCCCCCTCCCTTGACGGCGAACCGACACCAGTTGTCGACAATAATCTCAAGGGCCCTTGCAACATTACTGGCAGATGTGGGCTCTATGCGACAAGCTGGAATAACTTCTTGCTGCTTCGCGTCCCAGACTGAAAAGTCGGGGTCATTTCCTCCCATGTGAACGGCAGAACCGAACTCCAAGCTCAATTGGCGACACTGTTGCAAGGTTATTATCTCCATGAATTGCACTGATATGAATATCGCTTACTGCTTGCTGACAGCTAGACCTGGAAAGACTGATTTCATTATTCCTCTGGAGCTGGGGAGCCAGAAAAGCAGGCAGGAAAGAACTACCACGCATAGCTACGATATATTCTCGAGTATGCGTCGCAGAAAAGGATGTGTGGCCTGTGGAGATTTGGGGTAAAGAAAAGGAATGCTGGTACTTATGTGCGCGACCTTCAGCATCGACTGCAACCTGATTTCATAAGCGCCGTGAGGCCAGAAGACAGGCGTCTGTCGGCCTAAGAAGAGTCCGCTGTCTTTTACCTTGGCTCGACTGCAGATGATGCCAATCAGAAGACTTGTTGATACGTGGGCAAGGCAATTGAAATATCGCAAGGTCTGTAAGGGAATCAGCACATCCGGGCACCTGTCTCAGCGGCAAATGCATTCACTGACGTCAATCTTATCGGCTTGAGGTATCCTGGCAGCCACATGCCGGGGATCCACTGTCAGCTTGGGGTTCGTATCTAACTCCGAGATCTCCATAGCGGTAGCGTCCGGCCCCGCATGTCAGCAAGTTACAGATGATCAAACTGCACTGCTCCCATCTCGCTACGGTTCAAATCAACTTCTCCTGGATGATAAGCTTAAGTCATTAGAAGAGCATAGGAGTCTGTTTAGCGGAGGAGAACGATTCAAAACTGTAAAAGCCGAATTTCCATGTGGGGCTATTGCGAGCGCCCCTTGCTTTATTTGCTGCACCCAGTAAAAAGGAAAATAACATCATCCACTTGAAGGTTGGGAAATTTCGTTGGGATACCGTCAGTGAACCCCAAGTTCGAATATTTGGAACACGCAATTTTCTGTCTTTCTACATAATATTCTAGGCGTTCCCGCCATCTGGACAGAAGCTCACGAACCAGTGGATTTCAAAGTTCAACTGCGTCATCCGTCAGGCAAAAGCTTCGCTTCCCGAAGACGATCAAAAATCAAAATGTAGCCTTTTCCAGTTTCCAATGTTTCGTTAAACCCAATTTCTCGAGACGCCGTGAGATCATAGTCACATATTTAATTCGCATGGGCATGGCCAGGGTGGTCGCAAGAATGTCCCATTGGACATCATTCATGGCATTCGGTTGAAGACCATCTGCACCTGATCAGCAGTGTCGGAGGGTTACGGAGAGGTTGACATTCGGCTTGTCTACTTTGGCGAAACCTTCTTCGATGAACGCATACTCTTTTGCGACCATGCTTCGTACAAGTCGAAGTATGAAGTGCTTCAACCGAATCCAATTCCTGCGAAGGGGGTGCTTGCGGCGGTTCAACTGCACTGCATTGGGGCAAAGAAGACTAAAGTCACATGGGTATCAAGAGCTACCGAGCTTCCACTAGAGCATGAAGCCAGCACCAAGGGGCAAGCTGTAAGATTTTGTCAAGGGCAAATTGCATCCTTACGAAAGCTCAGCCAGGCTATAACCTCTTCCTTCTAGAAGGCCTTCTGACCTTTCCACATTGTGAGTGCATGATGCAAAGACTATCAGCTGTTGATTAAAGAGTCTAATCGTAATCAGCGACATTGGTTATCACGATAGTAAAACTCAAGGGTCAGCAATAAATATAATTTCAACGATTCTAATCTCCAACTGCTAGCCAGTTAGTGTTTGCTATAAACTTCGAAGTGACGAAGACAGCGAAAGTTCAAAACTGCTTTTGCGACTGATACTGAGATGGGCGTGAAGCGGTCTAGTGAACTACATTTTAAACCTTGCAGAGACGGCCTTTCTAGCCTGGTGACGGTGGTGGTGATGGGTCTCTGGGTCTGGTTCGGTGTGGTCTCCATCACAATTTATTTGGCCTCATCATTTTGGAGCAAATCTATTGTATCGGCTCCCTATCTAGGCTTCTATGGAGTTGCGTTGATGATCGTATAGTTATCGGAACTACGGAAAGCTCTTGTACGTAGATGCCTTAAATCAAGCTCCAGCCAATCTTTCCATCAAAGGTATCTCACATGGCCGCGCAAGATTCTTGCGTCGCTTTAATCGGTGGGGCATCCAGAGGGGCACTTGGAGAGTGATTAGCTTGGATCTCGATTCATCCTCTGAACCCAGTTAACTTACGCATGACGCCTGGCATTGGCTAGGAATGTATGAACAGCAGCTGGGTTGGGAGGGGGTGTCGCCGCCCCTAGGGCGGCCAACGAGCTTCGGGTGCTCTAGGGCATTAGACTGCCTGATGGCCGGGTTGGCCATGGCCATAGCAGCAAAGAGAGTAGCGATGGCAATCTTGAACTGCATTGTGAACTTTAGAAGCTGGTGTAGTTAAACTTGTGTTGTAAGATTGAGCTTTGGGGCAGTGAAGGGATGAACTGAATGGTTTGGATGACTTCCTTTCAAAGCCAGATGATTTGGTTGCCGCCTTTTATGTATGTTACTTCGGCTTCGTCGGGTCAACTTGATTCATGCATTTTGTGGTGCTGTGTGTATGATGATTGAATATGCCGGTTCGGGAGTTAACTACGACTGTCTAGGATTTAACTTCGCCGAGATTAAGCAGGAGTATATCTGAGTTTGGGAAATCCGTAGCCGTTTTCACTAGTACTGCCAATCATGTTGGCCATACCTTTTGACTCCTACTCCCAACCTCCGCAAAAGACCATTGAGCCCTATCAAGATATGGCTCTTCAATGACGGACATTTAGACCAGGTCTAGGTCAGAAGCCTGTTCCAAGCCAAAGCGTTGGTCTTTCACATTAGTCTATCAGTCTTGCCTTTCACTTTCGACTCGATCTCGTGATTCTTTTGTTGTACATGGTATGTTGTGAAGTGATTCCTTTCCATTTCCGCCGCAGGCATGGGTCGGTCTGAAACTGGACAACCTATGCAAGACAGGTGGTCGTGGTACTTGGGCATAATTGTTGTAGACGTCGATCAAGTCGGGGAGAAATCTATCGATACTCTACTCTTTCCCCCGGCCCCGCCAACATGGATCGGCCCAAACGCACCGCCGCCTCCGAGAAAGTCACGACTCAAGACATTGATGAAGGATTTTGCCCTGTTTCCCAAGTGCATGCTCGTCTTTCAACGCGGGTGGCCATGATAGGTCCGCATAACGAGTCTCTGGGAAGAATACGGGGAGATGCCAGCTAGGCTGGGATCGGTCAAAACCACATGCCCGCGGGCGAGCACGACCACGCCCTCCGGGCCGCGTTACTGCGTACGAGTTTGACCGCCCCACCGGTAACTCCAAGACCGCATAATACTTGGGGCAAACACATTCAATCAAAATATGCGGGCCACTGCCAACTCATCTCGTAACGGACCCAGATACTGGGGTTGCTCCTCAAGACAGATCGGGACGGCACCGACTGTTAGTAAGCGGCGCCGGGCCGTGCAGTTACGACTTCAAGTCCACTTTAGACCCTGAGTAAGAGAAGCCCAGGTATGCTTGATGGCTATCTGCTGGTGTACAGTCGGTAGTGCGTGCGTCTACTCGGGGATGAACTGCCGTAATCGGCCTCGACCCGAAAGCTTAAATGGGTGGAGGGACAATGTGTCTGCTTGCTCGGGAGGACTTTGACACCCGTAAAGTTACTCAACTTGGATTTGCCGTCCCTTCAGCCAGAAATTCACCGTGTTATTTGGAGAGACCGACGAATTTTCCTGTGTCTGGGCAGCTGTACTGCCAGTGTACTGGGCGACTTTGATGAGGAGAACGACGAGGGGCGACGACAACAGCAACGATAATAGCAAAAACCACAGCGACTACGACGGTAGCGAAAATACCGAGAGCACAAGAAAGGTAGCCGCTCCAGTACAGGGGAAGTACGGGGCCTGTGTTCAAAACTACTTGGCTCATGTCGAGGGCTTGGAATTTCCGCTTCTCCGGAGGTAATTTTCAACGCCAACTTTACCTCAGCACGAATGAACCTTTTACTGTTAGCCTAGTATATTTAAAGCGACTCCGCAATGGCTATACGTCCCAAGTGGATGTAAAAGCGTCATGCAGTGGTCCATTCGATACTGAAGTAGTTCCGTTGAGATTGGGTTCCTCTGAATCCCCTCACATAGATCCTAGGTACACCTTGACATATTCGGGCCAGGTTGATCGTTGCGACTCGTCTATCTACATACCGCTACTGACGACCGCGACCTCGTGAACGGTTTGGGGTCCCCAGCTATCAGAGTACGGAACTCCTGATAACGCCACATTTGACAAATTGTACAATTAATCGTCGGTGAATGGGTCCATCATATTTATTGACCCGACATCGACTATGATATGGATTGGAGATTGAAATATCCTCGACCACAGGGCGTGCACTTCTTGGTTCAGTAAGCGTTCAGCAAACAATGCCAGCTCAAGAATAGCGCAAGCAATGCGTCGACGCGTGTCCGGAAAGTCGTTCTCTGCTTCTTCTACCAGAACAATTGCAAAAGCGCAAAGATCCTCACATTCGATCCTAAGGGCAGATATTGGGAAGGCGAAGGAGAGGGGTGGTTTGCGCAATGAGCAGTACATTACGGAGCCATCGTTCCTTGAACCATGGCTGGGCAGTCTTTTGGTCTCAACATCTTTCTCGGATCCGGGTCCCGTGGATTAGTGCGTCGAGACGAGACAGCAAAATTTGAACAACCATGACTACTGTAGTTGTTTAAAATCTACCAAAACAATTCCAATCGTGTATGTCGCACTAGAGAGGCGTTAATACTTGACATTGAATTAGCTTGTGCTTCGAAGGTCAAGCCGTTCGCAACTTTATTGTACGAACTTGTCTTGTGAGCACCTGGAGGCCCCGCGTTGAGCATGCCACTTTGCGGCTGGCTATCAGCGTAGCTTTCAATGATTAAAATGAACTACCGTATGAAAAGCTCGAACAAAATTTCGCTCTTCATGGTATGGTTCTTATCCTCTTCACTGTCGAAAGAGCCGGAAGGAATGCTATCGGAAATGCTATCGTGATCGGTATCTTGCTCAGCCTCATCATCGAGCAGAGGATTGTCATTCTCCTATCCTCGTCAGCAACCCATATTAATGCGACAGTGTTTGAAGACCTCACATGATACGACGTGAGGTCAGCTTTGCGAGCAATTGTGGGTGCAATCTTCCTAAGTCACCTCTAATTTTCACCGATGCACCAATCTCGAGAAGTATCCTCACCGCTTCTGTGGCTCTAACATCCGCCGCATACGTCAATGCAGTGCAGCCCTGGCTGGAGGCAGCGGCGCAGCAGAGCTGATGGATGTCCCAGGAGAAGGGAGTTCTCAGACCGAACTCATTAGTGGCCTCAGCGTTCACTGCCTGCTCCCTGCAAGTGTATCATTGGCATCACGTCTGACAGCAAGAACGTTCAAAGGTCCAATAGCAATTCGCGTCTGACTGCCCAATTATCGGGTCCAAAATACCTAGTACAAAGCCAAGCCAACCTTAAACAAACATAGAAAGTTCTGATCCAACCCAGTACGCCTCTCCATTCCACTGGGTATCATGTCAACCAACGTCCTGTCCAGAATGCCATCCATGCAATGCCAATACATCGTCCAAAAGCCAAGTATTACCTCTCCAATAGCACAAAACAGCCTTCTCAAATCATAGCAGTAGCTCTGCCGGACATGATCTCAACGGAGTCGTATGAGGTGATGGGCCCAGAGCGACGACGATGCTCGCGCTCCTAGCGCTCGGATCGGGGAGTGTTGGTGGGGACTGCAGGGGCCGTGTCAACGACGGCAGTGATGGAGCTGATCTGTGACTGCGAGGTGGGAAGGAGAGAGACGTCAGTCCAGTAGTTCTCGATTTGCTCGTTGGTGTTGTTGCGGGGAATAGTGGCCATAATGTTCGCCTCGGTGACGACGTAGTTGTCGGGATGATCGGCGGCCTGTCTGACTGTCACCTCCTCAGGGACCTCGGTGATTTGAACTGCGTGAGGAGCAGAGTCAACCTTATCCGACTGCTGCATGCTCTGAATCCGCTGTTCGCGTTGGGAGGCAGCGCCGAGGGTGCGTCGGTGCTCAATCTCGCGTGGGCTAGCCGGGATGTGAGTCTCGTTGCAGGCTCTGGGCATAATGGAGCGGCCTCTGCTCTCTTCGTCGACGTGAACGGACCTGCGAAAGCGGAACATGAGGATCCAGATGACGGAGGTGAATGCGAAGAGGCAAAGGCTTATAATCTCCCAGATTGCAAGCCAGAAAGGGGTTCTCTTGGTGAAGTACTGAATAGTAGCGAAGATGGTCGTGGAGACGGTAAAGTTGATGAGGAAGAACAAAGCGAAGAGGGTGCATCCATAGAACATGTCTTTCTGAGTGCTGATGCGTTGGTACCACCAAGTCTTGGGCTTGATAGCACTGTTTCGCTTGCCATGGCCGCTGCGGAGGCCGAACTTGAGGAGTCGGCGGCTCCAGTCGAAGACGTTGCCGCTGCGATTCTTGCGAGGCTGAGGAGCATCGGGTGCCGGCCCAGCGGGGCGGAAAGGGGTCTCGACCAGCTGGGGGAAGTGACGGATCTGGTGAGGGGTGTGAGGCAGGTGAAGGCTGAGGTTCGCGGGATGAAGAGCGAGCATGCGAGCGTGGGGATGATTGATCTGAAACTCATCAAGCGACTCGGTCATGCTGACTTCAGGAGGATGGCTGCGTCTGACATCCAACCACTGGGTAGTCGATGCGGTGACGCTGCGGGTCATGGGGACCATGACGGAGGGGCGCGGGGTTGCATTCTGGAAAGGCCAGCGAGGAGTTCCCAAGGTCGCGTTCGAAGATCTGGGGACCGAGAGAGGCTGTCTTGGGAAGATCATCGACTCTCCGCGGACGTTGGTGGGAGTATCGTCATTGATCTGCAGATCCGAGGACTCGGTCGAAACGGGCGAGGGAGGCGTAGGGGTCGCAGGACGAGGCTCAAGCTTGCCTTCATTGTCGGACTCCTCAGAGACGCTGTCGCAGTTGGGCTCAACAATTTTCGGGGTCGCAGGAAGCTTGAAAGACGTGAACTCCTCAACCGAGGGGTAGGCCACACCCTGGCTAGCAACAGCGGTTGTGGCCGTGCTGAAGGAGGCTTGGCCTGTAAGAGGAGACATGATTAAGATGATGTTATCGTGATACCAAAAGAATGTGAGGATTGACGTGCGCGCCTTGTGAATGCGGACGCGCAAAAGCGAAAGACTGAAGATACTGGCGATCACAAAAAGAGTGTGTTGTGAGAGAGTACTGGTAGTGAGAGGAAAGAAGAAAGAGCGTGTGGAAGGCAAAGTCAAAAAAGAAGGTGGGTGCTGAAAACCCTTTTGCCCTGCGTGGGTAAACAAAAGAAGTTGAGGAAGGAGTGTGTACCCTGGAGTTGTTCAGAGGAAGGAGCGACTTGGAGGCTGATGGCGACGGCGACGCGACGTTGGTACAAAGGGGAAGACGGAGGAAGGAGCGAGGCCCAGGTGCTGAGGCAGGTGCAGCCCAGTAGAATTATTCCATGATGCAACTTGTGATTTTTACATCACCGTCATGTAGAAAAATGAGTGGACTGGTGTATAATACAACCAACGGAAGATTTCGGCAGTTGCTCTTGAAGCCACCGTTTTGACACAAGCCAGAGACTCGGCCCCCAACCACAAGAGCGGGTGAAGTGAGGTTATCGCGAGGAAAAAAGGAACAGGCCGCCAGCCCGGACGCCCCCCGATTAATATTGCAGTCCATTGACTCAATTCCAAACCAAATCTGGAATGCTTCGTTGCCCACAGCAATTATCCTACGTTCCATGCCTCTGCAACAGGTAAAAACGGTGCAAGTTTTGTTGTCGTGTCTCAGATATTTTCCTCCAAATTGGGTCAAGCCTTGACGGTCAACTTCGGCTGCGTGGTTTCCAGAGATGCACCCCACGTGGTGGGGGCCGGTGATCGACACAGATCATTGAATAATGGGTCGACCCCGGATTTTTGAACAGACGCATGCGGCCTTGGGTTGGTTCTTTGTTTACGAGATTGCGGCGGTGGAACGTTTGGTGGTCTGAGGCATGTTATCGGTTGAGTCGGGATCTTGTCAACAGAGCGGGCCGAGATGAAGAGGAATTGCCGAGCCCAGGCGGCGCAGGTCGGAGGAAAACAAGTGTGTTTCGGCAAGAAGTAGCGCTCATATTGGGACTGAGGCGTTGCACAAGGCTTTAAGATCGAGGCCATCTAATCCTCACGTGTTTAATGTCCCATGTGTAAGGTGTTTCTTCGCACTGATGATGTTTTCCAGCTCAGAGAGCAATACCTAGCGAAATGTGGAACTTGGAAGTCACTTACCTACCAGGCTGACAATTGCCAAAGTCTTCGTCGCCGATTTTGCGCTTTCGAGGCATAAAAAAGTCGAGCAGGAAAGTGGCATCAAGACCGCTCGATGAACATCATCGTGGATGCGTGATGCAGACACCAAACGGAGATGCCCCGCACTCCCCCGGGCGAACCCCACTTCGACGGAAACACCGGCGCAGATCCGGTCATCGGGTGCCCAAAACGCGGCCCGGCGTGCTTCTCCCAGCCTTTGTGGGAGAAATTATATCAAAATAGTCACGCTTCCTCGAAAGAATATCGAATCTGGGATCTCGATTCTTGTCATTGCAACGAGGCTCAGCATCTTAGGGAGGCTTCCTGTAAGCCAAATGATGAGTCAATGACATCATCCAACACCGACGCCGTGATGTCACTCAACAATTTGACGCCGCGTTCATCGAGGAATGCTTGTGAAAGTGCACCTGGATTTAAATACCTCGCAATGGCCATGCAAAGCCATGTTATTGTTGGTTTGTACAAATTTTATTCAATCGACATCTCGCACTACGTCGCACCATGCATGGACCGAAATCTACAACGATCGTTCACGAGAAGGAAGGCGCGGACGGCTACGGCCCCGCCTTCGCGACTGCCGTTCCCAACTGCCCAGCCACATACCGCCGACCCCCGGCGGTGAACGCGGGCAGAACAATCGAGGCGGCTGGTGTGGCGCATGCCAACTTCGCGCCGTCGGCTGGAAAGCCAAAAGGAAGCGAGGAATACTCGGAGAACTTGAGCGACTATGTGAGGCTTCACAATCACCTGCAGTATTGAGCTAACTCGTATCAGACTGTTTTGCAACAGCATGTCCTTTTCTGGGATCGCAACAACGACGGCATCATCACCCCCATCGATGTCTGGGTGGGCTTCCGCGACCTGGGCTTCAACATACCGACCTGCCTCCTGGCGTGTACCGTGATCCCGTTCGCGTTCTCTTATGGGACCGTGATGCAGCACTCGTACTTTCCTGACCCGTTCTTCCGGCTATATGTTGATGGCATGCACAAGGCGAAGGTAGGCCTTCCTCTCTGCCGCAGGGAGGGTATTTCTGACTTGGACACAGCATGGCTCCGACTCCGGCGTCTACGACAGCGAAGGTCGATTTGTCCCCCAGAGATTCGAAGACATTTTCGCAAACTGCAGTGCGAGGAAAGACAATACCTTGACCTTCAGAGAGGTCTTTGACCTGATGAGCAGGAATCGCTGTGCCGTTGATCCGTTCGGGGTAGGTCACCGTCCCAAGGTGACCATCAGCCAAAGCTTCGCGACTGACTCTGTGATTAGTGGCTCGCTTCCTTCTTCGAATGGGTTACGACATGGATGCTGCTGGCCGACGATGGAAAGGTTCACAAGGAAGATCTCAGGAGAGTTTACGATGTAAGTCCCGGATTGAGGTATGTGATGGCTAGTCGCTGATCGTTTTGCTTTCCAGGGCTCATTGTTTTGGGACATTCGGGAGAAGAGGCGCTCTGGCGAAGGTTGGAAACAGGGATGGGGACTTGGTGGCGATGGCTTCATCGGCTATCGGAAGCGGATTGGTATTCATCTGTAAACTTTGGCAGGCCGCCAGAGCCTCCTTGATGGACAGACATCTTATGGACCAACGTGCGGCGTCACTCGGATCGCGTCGTTTGATTTACATGCCATTCAATTCTGATCCCATGCCAACCCCGACGCCCAAAACCTGATGCTTCTACTCTCACATACCCAGTACCCAGACTCCAAAACTCCAAACCCCCCCATTCGTCACCTCACTTCTTCTCCGCCCACTCCCCCTTCTTGTAAACGCCGCCAGTCTTCAAACACTTCGTACCCTCTCCCTCCGCCGCAGCCCGAGCCCGCTGCGCCTGCTGCTCATTATTACTCGGCCGTCCACTCACCAGATTCATCTCCACGTCCGCCCGCTCCAGCTGTCTCAAAACCTGCGCGCGGATATTGATGTGGAAGAGCACCTTCTTCTTGTGCTGCACAGCCCACACAAACATCACGATCGCGCCCACAAAGCCCACGGCGCTGCAGGCCATCCACGCCCACCACCCCGCGCCCATCTCAGGCTCCCCGCCGCGGCCGCCGTCCGCGACGACGACGATGATGGACGCGAGGAAGCTTACCATCAGGGCTATGCCGACGAGCAGGATCGTGCGGTAGGTCGACTTCTTCGCCACGAGCCGGCCGTTACCCGTCTCGTCACCGAAGGCTCTAACCCGGTGCAGACCGAGGATGCGGTCGAGCTTGTCCCAGAAGGTGGTCTTCGTTTTCTTCTCCTTGGCAGGCGTGGTGTTGGTGGCGTCGTTGGCCTTCGGGGCCGGTCTAGTCCGAGTGTCGACGACTTGCAGGTGGTGAGGGGACTGGATGTTGACGGTCTTGACGGGGGGGACGTTGGTGCTAGGGCCCGCCTCCGGGTCCGTGTTCTTAACTCGGATGGAGGGGATGTTGGGGTCCGACGAGACGATGTTGTCGGTTGCAACGGCCGGTTCCGGGAGAGGCCAGTCTTCGGCAGTGAGTTGAAAGGGAGAGTTGTTCGCGTAGGAAGTGCGGTTCCGGCGGGGAATGTTGAGGGGCTCGCAGGGTGGGAAGGGGTTGGGCTTGGGCCGGCCGTTCTCGAGCTTCATCATTCGCTCTGCGAGTCTGTTCATGCCGGCGTTGACTTTGGTAGGAGTCGGAGGGACCTCAGAGCCGGTGGCCTTGTTCGGGTCTGTGGTCTTTGGAGCAGTGGGCGCGTCGTCGGTCTTGACTCCCAAGTCCTTGGCGGCCTCGACTGGGGCATCTTGAGTGTTGGCGGCCATGTCGGGGGCGGCCTTTGGCTTCCTGGGGGTTGTCAGTAGAGCCGCTCGGAAAAACAGAGAAGATTGAATTTTGCTGGGAGAAGGGGGACTGATGGTACTGATGGAGCAACTTACGGGGACTCTTGGCTGTCGGCCATTTTGTAGGTTTGGTCTCCTTTGATCGGCCTGTTGCGAACAATGCTTTGTGAGCTTCCCTGGGAGACAGTCCGCGATTGTGTCAAAGGGCGTCGCACCAGCGTATGTGTTGAGACAATGCGAGGGAGTGGGAACAATGCCTCGATGGAAGGTTTTCGAAGTTCCTTCAAAGCTGCGATGTTCTTTGATGGGTGGCAACGAGAATCAAGAAAAGCTCTCTGTGAGATTTCGAGGTTTGAAGTTGGAAAGAGCGAAGAGAGGAGAATATTCGAAATTGTTTTTGAGGGACAGGGCGAGAGGTGTCACATGACGCCCCAGCCGCCATGGGAAGACCACGCTCTCAAGGGGTAGTGCGGCTGTGCCATTATGGTCGTTGATATCGGAACGCAGCTTGATGCCATCGCGGTGGTGTCGTAGCAGAGAGCGGGAGCTGTGAGTGAACTTGGGAAGTCCAACTTAGGTGGGGCTCACCAGAAGGCGTCGTCTAAAGGGATGGAAAACAGTCAGTCAAGATGGCTTTGTTGACTGGAAAGAGTCCAGTTGGAACATTGCAACACATTAAAGGAGATGACAGAACAGCTGAATGAAAGGAGCTTCAATGTTGGTTACACCCAATTGTCAGGTTATGCCCCTTGTAGAGAACCTCTCGATGGCGACCAACATATCATTCCAGAACTTGATAGCGACTTCTTTTCCAATTCACTCCTTGAAGGTGATGGGAGCGATGGCAAGACTGACGAAACTTTTGTTCATGGTCAGAAGCCCAGTAAGGCTGGCAATAATTAGCAAGCCGGCCGGGACCACCATTCGCGAGTCTGCCGCCTATGCATTCTGCTTCTGCAGTCTATCCTCCAGGATACAGTGATAATGTCTCCACTTCAACGTGTCGAGAGAGAACGTTTTCTCTACCGTGAATCTACCTCAGCCGTTTCAATCCTGAAAGACAGGCCGACCCTCGAGATACAAGGCATTCACATCTTCGGCCACCCCAATATCATATCAGAACCAACAGAGGCATTTCGCATATCTCCTCTCCAACTACAACAAAATTTGATCGCACGTCACTTTAGATACTAAATCAACATCTACCATAGGATCTTCGACCATCCGTGGATATCGGCCTCCACTCGACCCTCTCACGCCCCTCAACAGACCCCACGTCTCTCTGCGGGAACCCGCTCAAGCGGGGACCAGCCCACTCAAGCGCACAACTTTCACGATCATCAACACGGGCAAGATGGCCGAGCGGTCTAAGGCGCTAGCTTCAGGTGCTAGTCTAGAAATAGGCAAGGGTTCGAATCCCTTTCTTGTCAACATATGAGGCGTGCTGCCTTTACTTTTTGTTGGTTGTTGGACCTTGTATTCTCTGGTCTCAGCAGCAGTACTTCCACCGTTCATTCGGAAGCAACATCACTCTGGTGCTTGTTCTCGCCGGTCTTCAGCAATGATTTTGGCGTCGTTGGGGTAAACAAGTTAGGGGTTGTGAACTTCCTGACCGACGTGATTCTATGATGAAAGGTTTTCCCCAGGTTTACATCAAACTCGGATTGCATGTCTGACGGTATCCTCACAACATATGATATTACCATCGAATACCTTATTGAGATACATTCACACTATCCTTTGCGCAACCTAGGATTTAATTTGAGCTTCGATTGATATCCGCTGTTACAACAAGAACTCGTCCAAACGTCTCTTCCCGTCTCCAAGGCCCGTAAACACTTTTTATGTCGATGCCTCGCCAGTCTGTGGACCCACCGTGACATCACAAGCCTCCTCCTCAGGTTCCGTCTTGACCCTCTTTGCCTCTCTCGATACGTCGTCTGCCACCCGCTTCCTCTCGTCGGGGCTCGGACCCGGCCCCCAGATGAGATCCTCGGACGATATCGCGCGCAGCACCTGATTAAATGACCACGTGTAGCCCACCGCCGCCATCTCCGCAACCACAGCCGGATGGGAATCCTTGATAGCGTCGCACAGCAACATCTCAAGAACGGGATTCTTCTCCATGGGGTCAAGGTCGATGCACATTTTGCTCAACCACATGCGAGCCGCATACTGGCCCATGTTCTCAAACTTTGCCGGGTCGGCGTTTGCGATGCACCTGATCTGAGCGGCTATCATGGCCCGGCTTGGGTTGAACCATTTACAGATGACCTTGTACAGTTCTCTGGGGCAGCCGCCCGGCACCTCGTCAACTGAGTAGTCATGCTCTGCGCAATAAAACTCTCTCAAAGCGTTGAGTTCGTCGTGAGCGCCCAGCGAGATTAGGATCATGTCGTGAATGGACTGAATGATGGTGTTGTATGCCTGCGCCCGAGCCTTTTCCCACAAGAGACAAAGTGATAAGTTCTCAGGTGGTCCGCCTTCTGTCCAAGTTATGGTTTCCCATTGTTCGGGAGTGAGGCTCTTCTCGATAGCTTTCTGCCATGCTGGGAAACCTCTTCGGTCCTGCAGGGTTGGGATATCTTTGGACATGGCGACAGTGCTGGAATCTTGAAAATGAAAAGAAGAAGAAAAAAGGAAAGAAAAGGCGTAATTCGAAGTCTCTCCTGGATGAAAAGAAGTTGTAGAAAGGAAGTTCCGGACTGCTCACGATTTATCTCGAGAGATACCACGAGGACCTAAGGAGTTAGAAGAGGCCGGAAACGTTAAGTGGCGCCGAGCGTAGCGAATAGCACCTCTGGCTCTAAGCCTCTACGTCGCTAGTCATACAACCAAGCAGACGTTGACAGGAGGTAGAAAAGGGGCGCGCTAAACCCCTATGTCTCGGTCACTAAGGAGATGGCGGGTTGGCTGGCTGAGGAACGAGTGGCATGCGAGGAAGACTTCTGCGTGGGTCCCTCAGCGCAGCCTTGATTCCTCTAGGCGGCATCATCACATTGAAAAACAGCGCAACATCTAAGAAGAAACGACTGTATTACTCCGATTACTTTTTGATATGCGGGCAACAGGACAGACGACAAAGTCACTGGCCTCTTCCTTCCTTGTCTTCCTTATCCTTGTCTTCCTTATCCTTGTCTTCCTTTCTCATCGTCCCCCTTCGTCTTCCTTCCTGAACCCCATCGTCCTTAGCATCTGCCCACATACCCCTGATTTATCATGTATAATCGCCGGAGGATATCAATGACGATAGGACCCATCATGTGCGTCTCTGAGGCCCTGGCAGCTAGTTTTCGAGTATTGCGATGAGGGCATCCCATGATAGAACCCAGTTGTCATCCGGCTCTTTCCCAGGCAGCGCAGAGTCGTATACCTCCATGCCTCTATATAGAAGCAGGGCCAGAATCTCATTTGGTCCCGTTGGATCCTCAACAGCGGCGATCTTGACCAACTTTGCGAACGAGGCGAAGTCCTTTTTGGATTGGTAGATGCGAAAGGGGGACGAAACCAGGTTCGAAACGTGGATGGCCCTCTGCGAAATCGATGGGGCGAGGAACCTCTTGATGAATTCGAGTAGTTTATGCGGTTCGTTTCGGGTGGGGAAAGTATAGCCACAATGCCTAAGGCCGTCGATGATCTCGGTGGAGAGGGAGTCGTACATCAAGTCGAACAAGGCCTCTGGCGGACCGAGAGTCATCAGATACATCAACTCGTTCTCGGAACTTGTAAATCGCACTGGAGCGCCCTGGATATTGGTGCGGTATACTTGACAATACGCAAGAAGCGACGATGACCAGAGATTCCAGTCACGACGATCGCGAAGGGCAGGTAAGGGCGGGGTTCCTCCAGACATATTGATGGGACTGCAAGCGTTGTTTTTGTAGCTGAGACTGTGAAGCAAAACAAAAAGCAGAATGTGTCGATGTTGGAAATCTGTGGAAGAGAGGAGATTGACGAGACATGTCGTTGCAAGATGGCGAGAGGGAAGATGGTCGACAAGGCATCTAGTGAAGGCTGCCCAGAGAGATGTTCTTTCCTCCATGAGTATCGAGTTGGTGACCAACTGCCAGTGCAGGTGCAGTAATTGTAACGGCAGCAACTCACATGGGCAAGTCGACGACCACTGCTCCAAAACCGGCTACAATGTATCACGCCTGCCTCTATTTGAAGGCCAACAGCGTGTAGGTTTTCCAATCGGACGCGGTTGACATGGATTCCAGTCTTGTCTTGGCCGTCGCTCCTGTCGTCGTCGTCTACGTCGTCCTTGTCATCGTCGTTCTTGTCGTCCATGTCCTTCCTCATCCTCGTCACTCCCGCCTCATTCACTTGAGTCGGAAAGTGCTCGAAGCCACGAACCGAAAGATGGAAGTTGCGAACAATCAAGCCCAATGGAAGTACGCTTGGGCGGGAAATCCCTTCGAAACTTTAACGGCGATTGCCATATCCACGACGGTGATTCCTTACCTTTGCAATTGCTTCTCAACAAACAACGACCCTAACATCCCAGTAGCACAATGGAAGCGATTCAGGGTCCAGCGGTACTTCAGGTACTGTCGCGCGCCACACAGCACGGTCCACCGCTGCAGATGCCCAATTAACCCCCCACAATCAACGACCTCGCTGCCGAGACAGGCAGGTGGAGACGCCCTCAGCCCTCTCAGTGTGTACCGCAGACGTTCTCCCACCGGCCCGGCGGCCACTGGACATCCTGGACAGGCCACTGAACGCCCTGATTCAGGGGCAGCCGCGTGCTTGGGAGGGGTCATGCTTGTGCCGAACACTGATTCGACATCATTTTCTGCCTGGATCACCTCATCGGTCAGACTGCATGGGAAATGCCTTCAACATCTGCCGGTTGTGTTTCCCATGCCAAGCAGAGTCAAATAAGGCAAATATTTAAAACAGTTTGCCAGGCGGTGCATCCCTTAAACGAGCCATAATGGCAATTCTCGAAAATAGCATCGACGCGAGATTTACGAGATGGCCGGCTTGTGGGGAAATCTCCTGTCCAGCTCTCATCATGTGACACGGCAACCCAGGGCGCCCCTGTCCCAAACGTTTATCTCAACTGATATTATTCCCCGACTTTCAGCATGGGCTCTATAAATATTGACGTTCATGCAAACCGCCGATCTTGATAAGAAACCAAGGATACCCAGGTGAGTAGGCGCGTAGACTGCCAAACGCGGCCAATGGGCGGCCAAACTACAGCGCTTGGTACGACAAGGTTCGCAGGGGAAGCGACGAACGCAATTAATTGCTATTGGACTTGAAATCACGTCAGCTTCGCTTGCGCTTGGTGGTGTTACGCGCGCCTTTAACGCCGGAGGACCTGACTTGGGTTGACCAACAAGGTAGGAAATGGCCGGTCAGTCAAGCAGATTGTTGAATCACGCTGCCAAGCAATGGAAGACATCTGCCTCAAATCAATTCAGACGGCGATCCCAACGAGAGGTCTGCGGCCGCTGGTCTACAATGCCAAGCCCTGGTACCAAGAGATGAGTGAAGGAGTGAAGTTGGAAGTTCGATGCGTTCAGCTGTTATGCAGCCTTCGAACCCGTGATGATACTGCAATGTGCGACTTTCCAGCCATGGAAATTTACGTTATCATGCTATTGCTGCAAGACGGCACACCAGACACTGGAAATGGAGTATCGCGTGGGTCTTCGCAGTGTTCAGCTGTTACACCTGTGACCTCTCTGACCCGAGTTTTTACGGGTACCCTACCGACCCGAGATTCCTCGCTTACTGACTTAGTCAACTCCACCCTCAAGCCTTGCTCAAGCACATCCGATATGGTGTAGTGGCCAACATGATGCCCTCTCATCTTATGAGAGGTTAGGCATAGCCCCGAGTTCGATTCTCGGTTTCGGAACACCTTCTTTTGCTTTTTTGCCTCGCCCTTTTCTATCAACGATGGCATGCAGTACCAATTTTGGAATCGCTTCACTGGCAACATGCGCAACATTTCCCAAGTATGAACAGTGTAGATAAAATATGTACCAAGAAGACTAAACCATCCCCAACTTCCATCACAACTTCACATTCGGAACCTCAAAAGTCTGCACCATCTTGGACTCAAAGTAACTCCAAAACTTGGTCCCGCTCATCACCGTATCATCCGCCTTCACATACCGATCACCGCTGCCCACCTGCGTCCTCCACCTCGTCACCTTCGCCCCGTCCGTCGAGCCCTGCGTGAACTTGCTCAGATCAAAGTTGAGATACTGCGCACTGCCCCAGTTGATCGCCACAATCACCAGCTTCGAGTTCGCCGCATCGTACGCCGCAACCACATTATCACTCCCTCCATCCAGAATCTTCATCCCCTCGCGGATGTGCCGCGTAAACTGCGCAAACACAAAGTACTTCTGGTTCGCCGCGCCCAGCGTGCCGGCCTCGTTGTCCGCATCAATCACACCCCAACCGCCGCCATCCAGCACCTGCCAGTACACCCACCCCGTCGGCCGCAGCCACCGGAAGTCCAGCAGCATGTTGCTCACCAGCCGCTCGCCCGTCGCGTCGTTCTCGCCGTACTCGCTGTTCCACAGCCGCTGGCCCTTGCTCGCCGCCTGCGCGTACAGCTTGTCGCGCGCCCCGTTGCCGTACTGGTACCCGTGCACGTTGATCCGCGCCACCTTGTCAAGCGCCGACCCCAGCCCGTTCCACGTGCTCACGGCCTGGTCGTAGTACGACTCGTCCGACGCGGCGATGGTCATGCTGTTGAGCCCGCGGTTGTCGAGCTCCGTGCGGAGGTAGTTGATGATGCTCGCCTGCGTGGCCACGTCGATGTGGCAGCCCTCCTGCGTGCCGTCCGCCTTCCACCAGTTCGCCGTCGGCTCGTTGAACGGCTCAACGCTCTCGAACGTGATGCCCCAGTTGTCCTTGGCGTACTTTGCGACAACGGCCATGTAGACGGCGTGCTGCTGCAGGTTCCAGCTCTGTATGTTCTCGCTGCCGTCCGCCGACCCGGAGGGGTTGTGGTTCTTGGTCATCCACCACATGGGCGAGTTGCTGAACAGCTCGAAGCGGTTCGCCCCGCGGCTCTTGGCCTTCTGCATCATCCCGCGCTGGTTCGCGTCCACGCCCCAGCTCCAGCTCGTCGACGCCGGGTCCGCGCTGTTCCAGTCGAGCCAGTGGCCCTCGATCTGCCGCGACAGCATCATCTTGGAGGACACCACCATGCTCTCGCCGTTGATGCTGTTCCAGCTGCACGCGCCCGCGTTGTGGCGCACGATGTTGAAGCCCAGCCCGGGCAGGCTCGCGCCGGACCAGGTGGTCGACTTGGTCGTGAAGAAGATGTCGGCGAGGTCGTCGCGGTTGCCGAACTTACGCGCCCACCAGGCGAGCGAGGTGCCCCAGCCCTCCCAGGTGCCGCGGTCGGACTTGGCGTCGATGGTGGTCGTCGTGTCAGCGGCGACGTGGCCCGCGAGGAGGGCCACGGCCAGGTTGAGTGAGAAGTGCATGATGATGCTTGTGTGAGGAGAAGATCGAGCCCGAGAAGACTGATGATCCTATCCTCCTGATAGGGGAAATATTGGTATAAGAGTGGACTGGACTACGACCTTTATGTCCGTCGTCTGATACGGTCCTGATGACAAGACGGAGCCCGCAGGGGCGCTGACTCGGGAGGCGGGACCACGATGTCTTGGAGTGGCACTGCAAACGGGGATGAGCGGACCGGTGGGAGAGTTGCGTCCCTTTTTGGGGTCAGAATGCCATGCCGTCATGTTGGAGATTAACATACCAGAAGAGGAGGTAGAATACGCGCCGTCTGGTCGTCGAAACGGCGGTTGGTGCCGCTTCGAGCTCGGTCGTTTGGGTCCGACACGGACGTGGCGTCCATTCCCGCTGGTTGGGGTGTTGCTGGCTGGTGGTGTTGATCACATCAAGCGCACTGGCCCCGCAATCTGCAGATGCAGTCGTACTTCGGTTCGTTCCATCTTTAGAGTTAAATTGCCGGCGATGACACGAGGTCACTTGGCGCCGCCCGTGCTTGGATTAATCAGGCAGTTGTGAACTTGGGACCTGTGCTGGTGGACCCGGGCCGAGAGGTGCGCGACTCAGCCCTCAGGAGTCGAGACGAATAATGCGGATCTTATCTCGGGATGTGGTGCCACGTGCTATTTCGGAGACCAAAATGGTATTGCAAGACGGCTATTCGGCTTGGATGTACTACAACACAGAAGGGGATACAAGAAGAAGAAAAATTGGGCAGACGGATGCCGCGGCACTACTCCCAACATGCCATCATTCCCCTCCACCAAGTGCCATATCCATTCATCAAAAGCTTATTATCCACCCATCCTCCCGTTGTCATCCAGAAATCCTCCGCGGAAGCGATCCAATCTATGTGCCTGGAATTTCCAAGCTCGGCCGAAGGGCATGCGCCGCCGTTCCAAGCGGTCCGGACAGAGTGTGGGGTAGGCAACATCGGGGTGGTGGCATGCAGGGCAGGGTGCCATCGGAGCAGGCCGGCCTCGCGCGTGCATTGGCGGAAGATCGTTGAGAGAAAACATGGTGTAGACCGGTTCGGCTCCGGGATCCGCGGACGTGTCATGAGACCTCATATGATTGCGCGCTAGGGAGGCAAGCTACATTCAAGCCTGCTTGGATTGTTCAGTGTTGTATCTGTGGCGGTTGTTAGGGGAGGTAGAATGCGGGGAATCGCCAAACTTACAAGAATACTGCAAGTAAAGCAAGTGTAATTGTTTGTGTTTTTGTGCTGATTGTCGTCGTCATGCTCAAAGGGCTTGATTGTCGTCGGCGGAAGCTTGTTTGAACAGTTAGGTCAGTGTTTGTCTGGGAAAGCAGGGGAAAATACTGACCCTTTGACACATCGATCAAGCCATAATCTTACAAAGCCGTGGCAGCCAAAAGATGCAGCATAAAAACGCACCTCCAGCGACCTTGTGACCAACTTTGGGCCATCTTCATCCACGTCTCTTCTTGATAATCTCCTCAGCCTTCTGCTCAAAAGACTTGTAAGGGACATAAGGTGTCGTTCCAAGGGGATCGGTGGACTTCGGGGCGGCGCGGGGATTGTATCCTCGGGGCGGAGATCCCAGGGGAATGGCACCTGGAGAGACAGCTCGAGGCTGCGGACGCTCTTGCGTAATCGACCTCAACTCCGCGGCGCTAAGAGATTGCCGAATCCTGTTCATCGACGGAGACGGCTTGTGCAGGGGTCTTCCGCCCGGCAGCTGTCCTCTGCCGCCCGAAGAGTGGATCGTGCCAGGGCTGGCGGTGGCGCCGCCGCTGCGACTACCATCCCGTGCCTCTCGCAGCAGGGCTTCGGCCTCCTCAATCTTGGCCTTCTCGAGCTCCTGGTAGACTCTGTGGAACTGCTCCCGAACCTTCTCCATGCGGGCGAAGAGAATCTGCTGCTGCTTGTAGAACTCCTGTCTCTCCTTGTATGCCTTGTCGAGCGCCCTGACCAGATCGGCAATCTCCTCTTCAGAGTATAGCTTCTTGGGTGGGTTGGGCGTGTGGAAGCCAAAGATCTCAGGGTACGGGCCGTAATCAATCTCGACGAGTTCCTGGGGCGGCGAGGAAAGAACATCTGAGTCGGCGTCTGCCAAGAGAGCCTGCTCCCGAGAGTTGTCGGCTCCGGCGGGGAGGGGAACCTTGCGGTTGCGAACGGCCTTCTGCAGACGGGTACGACAAGCATCGACAGCGGCGTCAAGAAAGTCGGGAGTGGCATTGTTCTCGTCGATGGTTTCCTCGAACAGCTTCATGCCGCTCGCCTCCTCTTCATGCAGCGACTTGAGCTGTTTTCTCAGAGTTCTGACCTTGTGACCAGCCTCAGCGCTGGTCGGGAGGACAGGACGAGGAGGAGGGCGAATGACTGGCCCAACACAGCGACGCTTGGAAGCAGACTTGGTCGGGGTATCGGGAGGGCCATCGGGGCTTCCTGATCGCTCTCTGTTCGGAGTGGAGCTGGCTCGGGGCTGGGACAGGCTGTAGTCCAAGGGAACGGTGGAGTCGTCAATGTCGGAGGGAGTCTGACCATCGAAGAAGGGGTCGGTGTTGGTTGCACCCGAGTCGACTGTGTCGGGCGTGACGGCTCTCTTCTTGGCCTCGGCGGCTTCGTTGCGCTTTCGCTTGCGCTTGGTCTTCTTCTGGGCAGGAACGGGGGTCTGCGGATCGCTCTCGGCGTAATCACTATCGTCACTATCGCCGCTACCGTCAGACATCTCGACATCTTCCTGAATCTCACCCTCGCTGGCCTTAGAGACGGTGGTGGAGACGGCGGTCTCGGATACCTCCTCGGAGGGCTTCTTGCCGTCGCGAGCAGATGAGGCCGCCCTGGGCTGCGCGCCGGGGATGGGAGCGAAGCGCATGCTGCCACGAGGGCTGGGCTGTCCTCCAGCCATCGGTGTGCCAAGTCCGAGTTCTATGTCGGAATATTTGCTGCTGTTGTCGAAAGATGGAGGTGGTGGTGTTTTTGCTGTTGTAGGAGTGGCGGAAAAGGTGGTTGTGGGCGCAGGGTTCGCAAGGTCGTAAACCCGTCCGGCTTTTTTGATCTTGACCATCGCAAGAGGCAGGAGCCAGCCAGCGCAGGACTGAAGGCCGACGACCTTTTTTTTCGTGGCTCCTTCCTTTCCAATATTCACCGGTAAGTTGCAGCGCTCCAAAGCTGAGACGACTGAAGCTAACAAGCAAAACAGGAGAAGTGAACTGGCGCCGCTCAGCAAAAATGGAACAAGTGCTGCTCTCAGGGTGAAGCTATCACCAGTTGTTTCAATGTTTCAGGAGGAATCAGCTGTCGTCGTCTACCACTGCCGTCCATCAACCAAAAACGAGAGCGAGGAGCCATGGCAGAATTCATGCACCTCTGTGCCCTCAGCCTTGTCCCTTTCACATGACTTGGCTGTTCATCGCCATGGCGATGGGCAGAGAAGCCTTTCAACGCGGGGCTGATGCCATCGAGAGCCCTCAGCGAGGAGCACTTCCCTTCACTGGTGTCCCCGACTGGAGGAAATTCCTTTTCCCAAGACCACAAGGACAGCAAAGATCCTTTCAAACCAAAGCATCTTGACCTTCTTTGCTGGGCCATCGAGTCTAAATCCACTGCCTTCTTGCTCCATCTAGCAGAACATTGCCACAGAGCAGACAGCAGTCCAAGGTTTGTTTACCCTCCTAGTTGAAACAAGCAGAATCTGACCACGATCCGCAGATGGACAATCGCCAGAACGACCTCAAGGACCAGATCCGCGCCTTCGCCAATGCCCTCTCCAAATCAAGCAACCTGCCGCTGAGCGCGATCCACGAGGCCCTCGAGTCTTACATCGGCCAGGCTCGCGTCGACGAGGCCACCTCCATCGCCGCCCAGGAGATGCGCCAGGTCATCCCCGGAAGCGAGTACGCCGTGATCTTCCACGGCTACCACGTCCACACCGGAAGCACCCCTGACCACGCCTTCGGATACCCCGTCAACTACCGCACCACCGTCGCGCTCAAGAACCCCGTCTTCTTCGACGTCCTCAAGTTCAACAAGTTCAACGGCGTCTTGATCCCCCAACAGGGCCAGCCTATCCCTCCCTACCACGCTGCGGACTACGTCCCGGGATTCCAGTCTTACGGATGTCCCGGCCTGGCGATCCCCAATCACTGGATGAATATATTGGCCAGCCCCACCGCCGATGCCATTCACATGAACGCGGAGATCGCTTTTCACGGGCCCGGTGGTGCCGACAACTGGGACCAGCAGGCCTCCGACCTGACCTTCAACCACTTCCTTGCCGAGAGCTTTCCCCAGCAAACCCACATTGCTCCTCCTGGCCAGTTCGTCCCAGACCACTGGAACCAGTCCAGCTACTTTGGCCACCCTGAGAACATCATCGGAGAGACCCACGAGCCTGTCCCTCAAGTCCAACTTCCCCTGGAAATCGCTCCCATCATCGACAACAACGTCGCTGCTGATGTTGAGCACGTCGGACAGCAGTCTGCTCGCTCCCGCAGTGTCGAAGAGGCTACCGTGCAGTGCCCCGAGTGCTTCAAGCCCTACAAGCGACTCCATTACTTGCAGAAAGTCAGTTTCCCAAGTCCTACGGTCCGATCGTCCCCGCTGATAACCAAAGCACCTTAAGAAGCATGGTCGCCGGTACAGCCGCAAGGTAGACTACTCCATCCGTCGCTGAACTAGACAACAGTTAGGCTACTCGGGAGCAGAGACCATGCGGCACTCGCCACATTGCTGGAATTTCCACAGCGTGGTTCACTTTCGCCGGGCGTCCTGTTCGCGTTTCTGAGCGTCACCTTTGTCTTCGCGAGTACAAAATCATGAGGATACTAGTTTGATTCAGAGAGAATGCTATCGTCAGCTAAATGTTTCTGCCATGCACCGTTGCAACCGCCGTAAAGTTATGAATCGCTGTCTTGTGTCGCTTGTTCCATGCGCAATCTCTCTCATAAGTCTACCAGCTTGTTGAAGTGCTCGCCTGGCTCCATAGCCTCTAGGAGGAGCTCCAAGAACCTCTCGACCTTCGATTTGGTGAACTTTTGTTTGTGCAGTTTTGATAAGCCCCCAAAGAACCACCGATACCTTTCTGCGGATACCCATGCCAAGTCGCGCAGCGCCGCTACTGTTTGCGGAGAGCCATGGCCACCCGAATTTTCCGAATGGGCGTCTGCTGGGTCTATCGACCTGTGCGATTCTAGGGTTGTCATCCAATAATCCGACCATTCAGACGAACTCCGGTGATGTTCGCTCGGCTTGAGGTATACATTCGGTCCGACCACGGCGCAGTACACAAGCGCTTCGAGGTTCCTCACGGTGAGGCCAGGGTTGATGAGCTGAGAAAGCTTTCGCACAGCAAGATATCGACGTAGGCCGTGGCTGATCAAGACATCGTTTGGAAACGAATCGCAATCCACCATTTTGTAGGCTTCCAGTCGTAGATCTGTCAGTAGCTCCCACCATTTCACATCGGCCAAGGCGTATCTGAATACCGGCAAGATCTCCGGCAGCCTGCCTCTAGCGTCCCACAGCTCCCTTATCAAGTTGCAGCAAGCGATTGCCTCGCCTCCGCTATTGAGGATTCTCTCGGGAATGGTAACCCCCCAGGCGTTGCCAAGCCAGGGTATCAAGATCTTTACTGATCCCTGTTTAAGATTGTCTTTCCCTGTTTCTTCGTCAACGGGTGGATTAGAGAAGAAGCGAGACAACTCCAGCTTTGGCTTGGGCGGGCACTTACACACGTGCCATTCGTACTCGTTCCTGTGTCATTGCATTAGCTGCTATCCGCAATGGACTGGGGATGCAATGAAGGAATAATATACCAGTTGATTTCGGAAAAGTTCTTGGGGTGGGGGAACTCCGGCTTTTTGCCAGGGGGAGTTTTGTGTAAGCTACACCGGTACAAACTGGGGTGGTTTATTGTTGACGCAAGAGAAAGGCGTGATACGTTGCGGTCAGGTAAATCTATTGGATAGTCTGGCTCCTCGGACTTTCTTGGCTCTTCTTCGGGAATCGTTGGAAGTTTGGTGAAATCCATTTCGACAAGGTATAGCTTCGTGCAACGTGGAAAAAATGGCGGAATCCGATCCAGTAAGATAGCTGATGCGGAGTTGTGCAGATGATGATGTTGGCAAATGTGAAGTCAGGGCGCGGCGGGTCGGAGAGGGGAGAAAGGGCCCATGATCTGCATCGCCGCCTGGCTCTAGCGGGAGAAGGAGCGGGCGGTCAGCGAATTCTGCCACGGAAAGCACTGAGAGTTGCTGAGGTCGGTCCTGCCTTGAGACTCCTGTCTGGCAGGTTGGAGTTGGGGATGCTCCTTCCTCGCCAGATTGCTGGAATTGCTGCCTACCTTGCAACTCCCGAGTCTGTCTCAACCCAGACCCCACCTTCTCTTTCCAGGCCTCGACTCATCCGCTGGATAAAAGCTGGCAGCTTCTCGATTCTCTTCGCACCTTCAACCCGCAACTGTCAGCCCACAGCACCCCTCGAAGCTGCCCACGTAGGTCTGAGTTGCTTGCCAAGCTTGGAAATCCACCAGCTGACCTTACAGCAGAATGTCGGCCTTACATCTCGCCATCAAGGATGCGCTCTTGCGTATTGAGCAGGAGAGCGCCGAGGGCTGGTTCACAATTGACTCCCTCACACGAGCCGTACTTGCCGAGATCCGCCAGGATTGTGTGGCTCGCTCCACGAACCCCCAGGAGGAGCCA
This sequence comes from Colletotrichum sp. SAR11_239, assembly GCA_025328985.1. NCBI lineage: Eukaryota > Fungi > Ascomycota > Sordariomycetes > Glomerellales > Glomerellaceae > Colletotrichum > Colletotrichum sp. SAR11_239. The sequence goes on from JAKMWZ010000224.1 coordinate 43,062, forward strand.
GCCGATGAAGGCAGCAGTAGCAGCAGCCAGAGTGACAGCAGTGACGATGACCAAGATGAAAGCGAGCGCGACGAACAAGCCCACGACAATGGCATCAGCCATGCGAACAACGACAGCAACCACCATGAAGGCAACAAGGGCAGGCGCAATAGTTCCAGAATGTATGCCTGCAAGGTCCGTCACTGCCCTCGCGTCTACCAGCACAAATCAAGTCGCACCCGCGTGAGTTCAGTCCTCTACCACCTTCTTTGAGTACTATGCTGACAAAACACAGCACTACGCTATCAACCATGGCGAGGTGGCTGCACCCCCTGACACTGACGAAGAGTAAATCATATTGTGGTGGAAGCAAAACGTTCAAATGACACAGAAAGGCTTCAATACAAGTTCTAAATCATATTACATCAGGATCTTTTATAAGTGTCCAGGACTGTGGTTTTGCCTCGATTCTTGGACTGCTGAGTTGGCTGTATCGTGTAGTTCTGCTTCCTGCCGGCCTCTCTTGCTCCTGCTTTCCTCTATCTCGAGGATGGGTATCCTTGCTTCTGCCGTTCCCGTACTATTCCCCTCTGGTTCTTCGTTCGTCATTGCACTGTCGCTGCGGTCACCGTTGCTTCTGTGGTTGTCGCTGCTGTGTTGCCTCTGCTCCTGCCGTTCGTCTCGCGCTGCCGTCGTCTCTGATTCTGCCATATCGTAAGAATAATTCAAGATGTAAGTAAAATTCCAAATTCAGACAGAATACCCCGGGACCTTCAAGTTCCTTCCGTTCTTGTTCTACCTCCTCACCTCAGGTGAGCTTGCAGCCTCAGGTGAGATCCTGGTGAGATACGTACCCCTCTCATCAGTCTATTTAATGAGGGCCTCTCATCCTCAACCCTCCTCTCTTTTCTTCTCCTCTAGACAACAACAACTTCTCAGTTTGTGAAGTCATCCTACCTCACTACAACCTTCAGTACAACCTCCACAAAGGAAGACCAAAAGAAGATGGCTGAACAGACTAAGCAAGACATTCAAGACGCGCTCCTGCGCATCCATGCGGAGCATCCAGAAGATTGGAACGCGTTTGAGCAGGCCAGTCGTCAAGTCCTCGCCGAGATGGGCACTCAGCGCGCCCACGAAGAGAACCAGGCTGTCCTCGACACTACTCAAGGAGAGGCAGACATTCACTCCTCGGAGACCAACTCCGCTCAGAACGACCCTCGCGTGGCCATGGCCACTGCCTCAAGCAGGGCCTCAGCTCACGCCAATGTGAGTGAGACTCACATCAGGCCATACCGCTGCACTGTCCCTGGCTGCGGTAAACGTTACCAGCACGTTCGGTCGCGATACCGTGTAAGTGAAAGACCCCAAAGACCACAAAGTCAGACCTCTAACACTCATCCAGCACTACCAGGAGGACCATCATGGTGTGGCTATCCCTCCCAGCACTGTGGGTGTTGTCTTGGACACACCCAAGGATGGAGATCAGACTGCCTGAAGTAAGGGAGGGACAATGAACGGGGGTGAAAGGCAGAGAGAGTGATTGGGAGGAAGGATGCAGTTAATTCGCACAGGTTCTTCATAAGGAAATCCAATCACATGATTTTCAGTCTCTCGATTCCCTCAATCACCATAGTACCTTTGTTCAGCGTGAGACAACCTCGCACACTAACAACCTCAATCTCACCAGCAGGTTCCGCCTGCTTCTTCGAAGCCCTTGCTCCCCGGAATTCTCGAAAATAAATTCAGACCATTTTGCTGTTTTCGCAAAAAACCAAACCAAACCTTTTCTCAACCAACAGCCAACCTTTCACAAACCAACCCATCCACCACCAAACACACACCATCAACAAACCGAAACACAACCAACTCACCCAAGTATGCCCAAATCCTTGGTCCAATTTTCCAAAACCAACTACTGACTTCTCATCCATAGGATGCCTACCAAGCTCGAGACCGCCGTCGCCAACGCCCTCACCCAGGCTCAGTCCGAGAGCGGCAAGTCCAAGGACGACGTCATGAAGATGGCCCACTCCTTCGCCGGCAAATACCTCAAGAAGAACGGCATCTCCGCCACCGACGCCCTCCACCGCTGCGAGTTCGACGGTTGCGAGCGCGCGTACGAGAACCGCAGCTCCCTCAACCGCGTCAGTTCCTCCGTGCCCCAGCCACCTCTTCACCTCCCTTGTTCATATTCTGACTTTTGTTGCAGCACTACAAGAAGGACCACGACGGCAAGAACCCCGAGGACGAGGAGTAGGCTCTTTGCCGCATGAAGAGCTTCCGGAAAGATTGCTGGTACTTTGGCGAATTTGGCTGGCTTGTCCCGCAGCTGCCTTCTGCGAGCTGTTGCCTTGGACGAACTAGACAGGCGCTGGGCTACGTGATGGAATTTGCTCTCAGGCCTGCCAAGGCTCTGCATTTCCTATTCTAGGTATGTAATTCTTGTCGCTTCCATTCTTTCTGCTGCGCCCATTGCTGACAAGCTATACCTAGAGTTGCAACCCTCTTGCCGGCCTGACTGGTATTCTGCCCCATCACCCTTCGCCTTTTAGGTAGCTCCTTAATAAAAAGGTCTTCTTCAGCCTCCTGCCGTGTCAAGCTCCAGTCCTTGACTACTTACCCATCTGTTTAAATGTTTAATTGCCGGAGAGGCACCTTGCGGAGCTAGCGAAAGCCTTTCTTCGACGCTCTTTTGAAATTGATGATGGTCCTGTGGTACTCATCAGTGAAGCCAGACCAGCCTTCCTCTAACTCACGATCCTTTTCCATTCCATTTCTTTTCATTTCAGCATAATTTCAGATCACGTTGTTTTAATTTTCTTTCCCAGCATGTTACCTGAAAACATCTATCGTTTAACGGACCTGTCCGTCTGCCTCTACCATGCTTAATTCGTCGAAAGGGTATGATCCAAGCGTCGATGAGGATTGTCGTATTCTCCTAATACAACCTTCGTTGCATCCTGATGAGGCTTGCAGACAGGTTTATTTCTGATTAAATCTCTACCAAAAGCGACGCGTGCCTTGGTGCGATGTTGTCCAGGACAGCGTCTTTGAACCCGGGCCCAGATGAGGCCGCAAGCCATGACATGCCTCTGAACGCTTGACTGTCCAAAGATGACACAGTCATGGCAGATAACAACCGCGAGGCTTACCTCCGCCAGCTCGGCTAGGACCAGCAAAACCAGCTGCAGCTGACTTTTGTCCTTTACGACACTCAACACAAGCTGCGTCTTGTCTGGTTCACGAATTAGCCTCGTTTCTGACCGCGGGACTCAGTTGATTCTCGGTTGCTAGGTGGAAGAGCTAGATGTAAAAGTCACCTATCTACGGCATCTGGTCTTGGCATTTTGCCGCCGCAGCAGGCGGCTTCGACCAAAGAATGGTGTCGTGACCTAGATCAACAGCTGCTCAGGTCGCCCCGTCCGCTGAACTCGCAATCGCGTCAGAGAGGCTTCCTCTTCTCTCTTGCAGCGTGCGATCGATATCGGACGTGGACAAATCATGCATGAGACCGAGCCTCCATCCAAAGCTTTCAGTGATGAAAGCTGGGAAACAGAAGCCATGGACGCTGTTTTAATCTTAGACGGGGATATGTACCTCGTGTCCAAGCCTGCTGGGGAGGGTGACATGATTGATACACAGAGATCGTAGCACTTCGCCGATCTTCAATATCCTACGCCTTTGCGACCATAGTCAGTCTTGTGGAAGAAGCTCACTCCATTTATATTCAGGACTTGTTATTCCTGAGCCTAGGGAGACGTTTGCCTCTGGGCTATGTGGAGACCATTTGAGGAAAATCCGTTTCGAAGCCTCCTCCAGTACACCCTGTTGGATCTATTCACAATCTGTGAGACACCTGCTGCTTCCAAGTGGAAGCCGTAAAGCTTCACCAGAAGACGGCGGTTATTGAGATGCTGACCTTGGATTTACTGGGAGATCCGAAGGAGCTTACCCATATCAGCGGGCCGTTGCTCATCTCCATGCAATGACTCCATACTAAAAGTCAGCCTATGACGCCCATTAGTCCTTCGCCGGCGCCCAGGAAAGTTTTCTCTTCTGTAACTTTCGCTCAATACACATCGGGGCAAGCGGTGCAATAGGCAGACTTATTGTGCCGGTCGTGGCAGTGGGAAAGGTTATTATAACGGGATCAAGGGATTTCAAGGGGCAGTCAAGTTTCTGTCCCATCATTTTCCTGAGCCTTAATGGGGCGGTGCCAGAGGTTCACCTGCATCGTGGTTCTCCAGTCCTGTAACCTCGAGCTAACCGCGCAACTCTTCGGCATGAGGATGGCTAGGAAGCACGATTCCGGTATTGGCTATAGCTTTGCAGCCAGACTTCTGCCACCGACAGTCATCCTCTGAGCGTTCTTTGATCAGGGCACGCATAGGTGTAGAACTTGGATCCGATGATGGCGGCCTGGCACAGGCTGTACTCGGATAGATGCCGAGCGCCCCGGGCCCGGCTCGCCAGCGGCCCGACATCAGGCTCGCCTTAAGCTGACTTAAGAGGCCGCGAGTTACGATCGAGCGAGCCATTGTGCCTCTTAACACGTTGATATGGGATGACATCGCTGCAGAGGCCATCGTTCAGATACGACATGGCATGGCATCCGAGGTCACTTCGTTGACCTCGTTAACGTGGGTCTTGGAAAGTACTAAATCTACAAGGACACTCTCTTCATCCAGTCGACCCTAACACACACCAACGCCATACGATAGAAGTATGAGTAGGTCAGCGAGAGTCCTGTGACTCTTGTCCGGCGGATAGCCGGCAGTGTTGAGCAGTCCTCGAATTTGCTCGCCCTCAATCCCGGACTACCAGACAGATGCGGCTTGAGAGCAATTCCTGATAACTGACCGGCCGATTTGGAAGGTAGACTGCGACTACGATCCGCTGGATTAGTTTACTGTCCTCACTCGCGCGGTCATTTTCAACTTACTTGTACTTTTCGTCATTTTGATTGCTTGGAATATGACTTATACATTGGCATCAATCTAAAACATACAAAACTGAGCCTGGACCTTTCGCAGCTCAAGGTCCTGCACCAATCATAACCGGGGAATAATGACCGACACCCCTTTGAGAACGCCGGATCATCAACTCTCTCCTGGGCTTGGCTATACAGCAGAGGCCCATCTGTTAACTAGCTGAGAAGAGGTGAAGCTAATGCTTGTGGCCTAAGGCACGTTTGGATGACTTCAGTGTTCCGTAATACAGACTCTCGGGCCCAACTGAAGCCAAGGCCAACGTCTCACCGCCCGCACGCATGCAGTGCTACGGGCAGTCTGGAGAGACCCCAGACCCTTTTAATGGTCTCATGGCGTGACAGGGGTGTGGTCTGTTCATAGATGTTACCACTCAGGAGGTATCTCTTCGGGTTTATTGAAGTATATTAGTCCGTGGACACAAATACTCAAAGTCTCACAGGCTTCTTATTACGCTCTGTGCCGTCTCTTATTCTATCTATGACAACCAGGCCCTTTAAAAAGTCAACCAGGACATAGGAGACAACAACTCCTTCAATAAAGAGCCAGACTGTAATTGCAGGGTATTTCTGATCAGATAATACGTATATGGGTTCGGAACCAGAGTCCAGCCAAAGACAGTAGTTAGACATTTCAGCAGCAGGAACGAATTCTCTGGCCGTTCTGTACTTGGACATTCAGGTCACATGTTGAAAGTGTTGCTTGGTTATACTCCCTAGGGCTGCGGGATATCTCTCGTCGCTATCCCATTGACAACCGAAAAGGCTCAAGATTTCTACACGTCGCATCACGTCGACAGAGATATTTAATCTACCCTAGATGACTTCAATCCACCCATGGCTATGTCAAGGAACGCGGCGAGCTCCCACTTATGCCCGTCATGGCATGTTTTGGAGTGGAAGCACAACTCCATTGATTTCCACAGTGTCGGGAAGACGTTGGCAACCAGCTATCTCGCGAATCGGGTACGGCGAACACCACATCCGTACCTAGGGGACGTCGCCATAAACTAGTTACCTTACGGCGCATCGTCAATATGCTCATCACACCTCATCACAGTAACGACATGTCAATCGAATGTAGAAGATTCACCTACTAATGCTTGACTCGTCCCTGGCGTCTAAGTTGCTCCGCCTACCACGTATTGGTTTCATGAGCCCCTCTCACTCTTATTACTCCGCCTGAAGCGCAAACGTGCAGCTCGTTTCGGGAGCTGACTCTAGAGGCGCATTAACCGCTAGTATTAACATCTTTCTTTCTTCCCTTCTAACTTTTCTTCTTCGCAGTTTGCCGCCTGTAGTATTAACATCTCGGATACCCCTTCGTCATCTTCAATTACTGGATGGCACTACCCGGGCCCCTACGGAGCTTTGGTAGTTGGTGATTATTAAGGCCTCGCAGTACATTGGACGCCCTGCAGCTGCGACTTCATATATTGCGCTCTGTCTTCATAGAATATTTGGTGATGGAGTCCATCGGTGGCTAAATCTACGCATGAGAATCCGAGACGAGACCTTTCGTGGAAACACGTAGCTCAATGTCGTGGGGAATATCCCCGAGAAACTGACTGCGGTCTGATCAGCGCTCATCAACATCGCGCGCGACTCTTTCATTACAGATGAAAACAGATTGAGCGGCCATGTTTCCTGCTGTAACGCTGTCCGGACGTTTTCTGTCGAGAAGAAGGAGCCGATGTATCTAGGGGTGTCAAAGGGGGAGCTAGACGTCATTGACGTTGGGTGCGACGGCGAGCTTGAGGAGCTTGACACCGAGGTCACTCCATCCTTGTAGTCTCGCTCCCATAGGTTTGAGGCCGAGCATTATGCTGAGTCCGAAAACGACACAGACTTCGAAGGCACGAATGCCAGCACCGACAGCAGCTATTATGGCTTTTCCGGCGATGGCGGTTCGCCCTCTGCTGCCAAGGGCAGACGTGGAGTTGGCCGTTCATGCAGGTCCTGAGCCGCTCTCTACAGAATATACCGCGCGTGGCGGTATTGATGTATCTCATATCCTAGAACAGGCGATGCTCAATGGCCCTGAGCCGGAGAGGCCGGCTCGGGCCTGCAGTCTCCGAGATATCGCGTCAAGTCCTCAAGTCGTTTGAGTCATCACCGCCCCTATGCTAATGAGAATGACCGTTTCATCAGTCACGGGATTCACCGAAATGGCCGAAATGAAGTGTCGGCTTCTATTGAGCTGAAGGATAGGGCAACGCTGCTTCTCTGCTTCAGTTCTCCTGATCTTTCAGATCTTCCATCCCTTAGTATGATGAGACGCAATTCAGATCCGGATTAAGACATCTATTTCAATGTCAAACATACTATGATGTGAGCCGGGCCCTCATGGGCATACGCAGGCTGTGTCCAGACAAAGTTTGACGTCTGAGTCCGTTGACTCAGATCTCTGGGATGCAGATGGTACGCGGCTCATCAATCTTTGGATTCATTTCGTGTCCGAAGTATATCTGCTTGGTTTGCAAGATCAGTTAGGTCATGTGGCTTACACGCAACAGGACGGATTCACCTTCAATGCCAACTCACATTCCGGCCAACTTCCCCTTCGACTACGAGTCATTGGAAACCGTAGCCGGTATACCGAAGGAGCCCGGCAAAGATGTAGCTGCTATTAATCACGATGTCTCGACAAATAAAACGCAGCTTCGAGAGACGATGAACAAGATCATCTCAATATCCACATCGGAACTGCTTTCAAGCCGACGACAGTACTCGGGCCCGATGACAGCCTTGCTGGACCAAGCTTAGAGGGCAAGCATGGCCTTGTTTTCTACGAGCCAAGATTCCCAAGATGGCATTTGGGTCGATTCAACTTCGATATACTGTCCTGATTGGCCTTGCTTCCCGGAGGCTCGAACAACATCAACCTCCGAGGGTGTACTCGCCGGGCAAATCCGCGCCAGCCAATGCTGTAGGAATGTTTTGGATCTGAGGAATGAGGCAGCTGGTTTTGCAAGCACCTCCAGTCTCGTCGCGCACCTTTTTTCCCGTCGCAAGGCGGTGCTCAACTGATCGCATAATATTTTGGCTCACTGGCACAATACGCCCTCGAGGGTCGCTTGGAGTTTCATCTTCTCCCACATGCAGTCAGTCCACTGGCGAATTTGAAGAGCAGTCTGATAATCTGCTACTGAGGCCGTCGTGAAAGCGCTGCAAGTTTAGTCAGTCCTATCAAACGATCCACACGAAGAATGGGACGAACGGTCGAGTTCCCGCCGCCGTGAGCGCAGCAGCTCAATGGAGGTGCTTAGTACCCGATTCATCCACAACACTGATGATGGCGAGCATCGTGGAGCTTTCATTCATATTCAGAGAAGAAATTAGGACTGGGACGGCGTTCATTGTCGTTCATTACTTGGATGATTATCATGTCCAGCGCGATCGAGTTGCGATCACCATTCTACAGTGCTGAGTTCTGCGCCACCCCGCTCTGTTTGCTTGTCGTCCCTTTAATTAGGACAGCTGTTTTGTTCAGTCGCCCCGGGTCCTGTCGCTGCTCTCAGTCTCTGTAAGGTCAATGACCGCGTTCATCAAGCTGGCGTTCAGTCCTCTCAGATGCCGCCATGTTCGAACCGGAAGTTTGCATTGCATTTCGTCCTCTCTTGGGACAGATCCAGGAAACATTTAGTTCTGCTGGCCCTCTTTTGGATACGAGATCACTAGCGAGGAGCCATGAGCGCCAATCTATTCCGCGCATCCGACGCGACGATTCACCTACGCGACTATCTCGCGAATGGACGAGGACTTTGGGTTGCTGGAGTCCGCCAATGGTACCGTGTGTTCTGCGCCCTCGCTTTCTCAAAACTTACTCCGGATTTCACAAACAGAATTCTTCAAACCCGCATCAATCAATGCGCCATATCACTCAAACCCATCAAGCAAGTCAACTGAAGTAACTACGGAGTTCCAATTACTATATATCAATCCCCGCCAAGACACAACATCTCAACGAAAGAATACTCCCTCCGCCCCCACTCAAGTATTCCCTTCTCTTTAGTTGACCTTAGCCTGGCTCAGGCTGGTAATCTGGTTGACACCATCCTGAAGCTTGCCATTAGGCAGCTTGAAACGGCACAAAACGCCAGAACGCTCCTTGACGCTGTTATCGCAGGCCAAGCTCGTGGTAGCAACGCAGTTAAGCGCTCCGCCGCCTATCACACCCCGAAACGTCAGTCCCAAATTCCTTGATGATACCGCTCGAGACTGTACTAGTTCAGAGGTCATGACTTACAAGCAGTAGGTCCTCCAGGCACACACTTGCCCGCCGCGCCCGCCGCATCAGTGCAAGCATCCTGCTTTAGCGACGTGTTGGGAATGCAGCAGGCGCCCGTGGCCTTCTTGGCCTGGCGGGCGTCGAGAACGATGGAGTTGCGCTCGACGTTGCGCACGCCCTCGACGTCGGCGATGGCGGCGGAGGAGACAGCGGCGAGGCCGAGGATGATGGCGGTGATGGAGAACTGCATTTTGACTGGGGTGAAAGAGTTGTGGGTTGGGAACGAATAGGTTGTTTGTAAGGTGAATAGTGAATGTTTAGCCGCGCAGCGGAAAGAATGAAAGTCGAGTTGCACAAGGATTGATCAAAGAAAACTGGGAAGACTGGCTTGACAAAGGGAAAGGGTAGCAGTAGATCAACCCGCGCCGAGAGTGCGACTCTTTATACCGCCGGTTGTTTTGACTCTACGAGAGACTCGGTCCTCCAAACCCAGTCCCAAACAACGTTGTGGTTAATTGCGGCTCAGTGACAGGGATCGCTGGATCCCACCCCCTGCTCCTCCAGATCGAAGCTGCACTCGGCCTCCGAGCGGACTCTTCCGGACCCCAACCCTTCCTCACAGCGACGAGCCTTTTACTTTAACCGGACGATGCTTAAACCAGACAGCGGATCATGAGACGGTTTCTGGACGAAGAGGGAAGCCGGGTTGGGACGGTAGAGGAAGGGAACATTGGAAAATGCAACTTCAGGTTCGTCTCGAGTTTCTGAAACGGGTTACAGAGCAGTGCCCCCCCGGTACCAGATCTGGCGGTTCAATGGCTCCTCGAATACGAATGGCTCGTACGCCCCACGATTGCTTCGGATCGCTCCGGGCGGAGCATTTGGGGCCATGCGAATTCTCCGTCGCAGGCAGATTGTCGCCGAGGTGCACCGGGGGCGTAAGCGTGAATTTCTACGCCATGTCCCTTGTGCATGCATTGTCTTCGATATCGAAAGGTTGATTTATATAGCGTCAAGATCTAGAACCACGTAAACCCATTTAATTCATCGTGTCTTTCATCTCAAGTTGCAGGATTCATCAGACCGCGCCAAGACATCATCGCAACTCTGGCATTCCGGGGGATGCCGGCCACCAGAAAAGCCTTCAGTCAAAACGCATCGCGAGACAGCCATCCAATTTTCCATGCATCAGCCCGCACGGCCGCAACTCCCGGCAATTCCTGCCGGCCAAGACGTATCGGATCCACCAGCCCCCCTGGCATCGTCGCCCATGCCATCCCGGCGGGATGCAATGCCCTCGGCAAAACTCGCTCGTTTCATCAGGAGCTTCCCGTCCATGAGTTTGCTGCCGGGCCGGAGCATTGGTTTGGGACGACTTCTCATTCTATTGACCCGTATCATCCGCATACTCACCGTGTGTGTACTTTGTCTGGGCTGAGATTCGAAAGCCTTGCCGCAACAAAGTCAGAGGAACCAGCGGGTCACTCGTCAAATCAATTAACGAACTCAGAAGATGCCGTTGTATTCATCCCTGCCTCCCTCCAAGCCCGTCAATTCAGCCATCATCGCTGCTGAATCCGTGGTAGCATGTAGACCATTAAAGTTATCAGGTTAGGTTCCACGCAGAGTACTAGAGTTACTAATTACCCCTTAGGTATAGGTTATAACTTTTATTCTAACCTACTTTACTAAGGATTTATATAAAAGGCCCCTTAAATCTTTACTAGGGATAACTATAATCTAACTTATAGTAATCTACTTAGTATACTTTTAGTATTTTATTAGTTCCCTTATTCTTATTTATAATCTAATCCCCTTTTTTTAGAGTTTAATCCTTTAAACTCCCTACTTATTTATAGTTTATTTAAAGTATTTTTAGTAGTTTTTTTAAAGATTAATATAAAAAGTTTAAGTTTAAAGGATTTAAATTAGTTATAATATTTTATTAAAAGAACTATCTCTTTAGTTAGTTCTCTTAAGTTAATATCTTTTAAACTTTTATTTTATTTAGAAATTAAATAGTTATTTCTAAAATTACTTCTTCTTATTTATAAATAGCTAAGTAATTAGAAGTACTTCTTTAAGTATTTTTTTATACTTCTTTCTTTATATTAACTATAAGTCTTTTATTATAAGTTTTCCTATTTATATATTAAACTAAAGTTTTTTTTTAACTTACTAACTATTTTTTAGTTACTTCTAAATACTTTATTACTATTTTTTTATCTTTTTTTATTAATAGCTTCTTTCTTTCTACTATAATTACTTTTTCTTTTTACTTATTAAAGTAATTAAAGTATATAGCTTTAAATTACTATTAATATATAATATATATTACTTAAATTACTTCTTATTTAATTTATATTAATAAAGTAGTTATATTAAGTTTATATTACTTACTTTCTAAGTTTATATTATTTATTTATAGGTTTATATTATTAGTATAGTTATAAAAACTCTAAGAATAATTAAACTATTTACTTTTTTATATTACTATTAAAATATTAATACTTCTTAAATAATACCTTAAGTATTATTTATTTATAAAATTAAATAATATAATTATATAAATTATTAAAAGTTATTAGTTATTAACTTATATAGAATTATCTTTTTAATAATTATCCCTCTAATTTTTTTACTTTTTAAGAACTTTTTTTTTTCTTCCCTCTTTAACTTTCTTATATTATTTTTTTTATTTATATATTATCCTTTTTATTTATTTTTTTATATATTTTTTTATTCTCTTATTAAACCTCTATTTACTTCCTATTTACTTCTACTTCTATCCTTATTATAGCTAGAACTTAAGGCTAAAAAGCTACTACTATAGCTATTATTATTACTACTATTAATATTACTAATATACCCCCCCCTCTTTTCTTTAATTCCCCTCTATTAAACCTCTCTATTTCTTCTAATAATAATAATAATAATAATAATAATAATAATAATAATAATAATAATAATAATAATAATAATAATAATAATAATAATAATAATAATAATAATAAAGATAAAATAGAGGACTTTAACTCTAATTACTTCTATTACTCTTCTTATTATTATTATACTATAATATAAAGTAGCTTTAAGTTAGATACCTCTAGCTACTTTAATAAAGTTATATATTATATTAAAACTATTAATAAGTCTTTTTTTCTCTTTTAGTAATCCTCTAGTAGTCTTCTTTCTTTTCTTTTTAGTTTTATTAATTTTTTCTTTTTAGCTACTTTAACTAAATATAAGTGCTATATTAATATAAATAATAAACTTTATATTAATATAAATTATTCCTCTTCTTAAATTAGTTACTTTTAAGATTATTATTAAACTCTTAATAACTCCTTATCTTCTAATATTATACTATTTTTAAGCTTAATAACCTTATTAAGAAAGTTATTATTTTTTATAACTTTATTTAGGCTTTTTAAACTAAATAGGTTAATATTCTCTTTTTTATAGTTCTTTTAGTAATCTTCTATTAAACCTTTAGTTAACTTATTCTAATCTATTTATAGTTTATAATTTAAAATATTTAACTTATAATTAAGAAAGCTCTCTAAACTAAAACTAATTTAGTTATTTAGCTTAAGAAGTATAAAACTAAAATAAAAGAAGAGAAAGTCTTAAGATATAATTATATCCTTTATATTACTAAAAGTATTACTTCTTTTATTAAGAAGTAAATTAAAACTACTTTCTATACTATTAAGTATTAAGAGGTTATCCTAATAGAGCTATAAGTTTAAAATAAATAATTTAAAAAGTAAAATAAAAAGTTTATAAGCCTCTTTAAAGTTACTAATAAGTTTATAAAGCTTTATAGCTAAGTTATATATCTTTTAGTTTTCTTTTAGTAGCTATTTAGTAATCTTTTTTTAATAATATAACTAATTATTAATTTATAATATATTATTAAACTTTTAAGTAGATCTAATAATAATATTAAGTAGTAATTATAATAATAGTTTAATAAAGAGGAGGAGGATAACTATTAAACCTTTATTTTACTTCTATTTATCCCTTAATACCTCTCTACTACCCCCTTTTTATTTTTAATAGCTTTTTTAACTTTTAAGTATTTTCTTATTATTTACTCTAGCTCTTTATAAGCTATCTTTAAACTCTTTAGCTATTAAACTAAATTAAATTTACTTATTTACCTATATATATCCCTTTATAAACCCCTAATAATCCTTAAATTACTTAGTAATAAATAGAATTTTTATAGTTATTATATAATTACTTTTTTATATTTTTCTAAAATTCTTATAAGTTCTTTTCTTTATTATAACCTTTTTATTTAATAAAGTATTATTAATTCCTAAGGGGCTTTTTATAATTTACTATTTATTTAACTTTATAAATATTATTATCTCTTTTTACTTTAATAAATATTTATTATAATATACTATTTATATTATAGAATTTCTTAAGTTATAAAAATAAGAAAACGTTATAGATATAGAGTTAGAGATCTAATATTAATTTATATATTACTCCCCTTTTAATAACTTATTATATTTTAAATAGTTTTATATATTTATTAGAGAGTTTTTTTAATAAGTATTTTTATTAAATATACTTTATATATAATAAGACTTTCTTATTAACTTTAAAATTAACTACTAATTATTTTTAATTATATTACTTCTTATAGTATTTAGTTAACTCTTTTAGTAGCTATTTAATTATAGCTTTCTAGTTAATTAGCTATATAATCTTTTTATTTATTATTAATACTTCTATTAATAATAAACCTTAAAGCTTTATATCATAAAGTCTTTATAATAAGTATTTTATTAATACTTTAGTAAGTATTATTTAAGTAGTATTATATTAGCTATTATTATATATAAATTATATTATTAATAGTTATTATATTTAGTTATTTTATTCTTTATTATAATAAACTTATAAGAAGTATTTAATGTTTTAGTTTTATTATTCTATTTAACTATTTATCTATAAGTAGTAAGCTATATTTAGTTTTCTTTATATAGCTAACTAGTAATATATTAATACTTAAAATTTATTAGTAAATAATAAGCTTTTATCTAATATTATTATCTATAGTATTTTAAAATAAAGAAATACTTTATAGATTAATAATATTACTAGTTAGTTAGCTATAAGAGACTTCTTAATAAATATATATAATATATATTTTATTAGCTTATTAACTACTACTAATATATTATTATAGCTTTATCTTTTAAGTAGCTTTAATATTAGTAGTTTTATAATAAAGTTAAGTAATATACTTTCTTAAAGTTAAATAAATATTAATAGGGGATTAAGTATTCTATAAAGACTATAATACTAAAGCTTTATTTATTAATAAATAATATATATCTTAATATACTCTTTTATATCTTTAGTTATAAATTTCTAAAAGAAAGATTTATATATATACTAAAGGGTTTTAGTAATACCTAAATACTTATTAATAAGCTTATTATAGAATATAATTAAGATCTATTTTTATAAACTTTTTTTAGACTATTAGTAGTCCTTTATATTTTATTATTCCCTCTTTATTATACTTCTAATTAGTTTACTATTATTAACTCTTAGTTATTAATTTATTATTAATACTTTAAGCTTTTTTTATTATATCTATTAAGTTAGACTTAAGTTTCTCTAATATTAGGTTTAGAAGTATTATAAAAGCTAAACTATTAGTAAACCTCTAAGTAGTTATTATTACTACTTTAGGTCTTTTAAACTATTATAAAAAGTCTTCTAAGAATGCTTTATTAGCTTTATTTACTTCTCTTAATATTATCTTATAGTTAAGTTATCTAAAGAAGCTACTTATAAGGTTTATTTTTTTAAAGTAATATTTAATATAAATATTAAAAACTACTAAATCTTATAGAAGTTAGGCTTATTAGCTATTTAGCTATAGCTTATTAATAAAATAGTAATAGCTAAAATAATTTATTAAGAAAAAAGCTTAATAATATATATATAATAAATAATACTTTTAATATAAAGTAAAGTTTTTAATTACTAATAACTTTATCTCTAATACTTTATAATAAAGTTTTATACTTCTTAATTTTTAAAATATAAATATTATTAAATATTATATTTTCTTATAAAGCTATAAGAGTATAGCTCTAATTATATATACTAAAGTATTTATTTTTATTTATATTAATAATTAGGAGTTAAAATATTTTAATATTAATATCTTTATAAATATTAATTTAAGTTTATAAAAAGTTTTTAGTATTTTATTAGTTATTATTTATTACTTCTATATCTTAATAGTTAGCTAATTTATTAGAAGTATATATATTTTTAAGTAGTTAAAAATAAATTAGTAATAAAACTTTATAAATTTTAAGAAGATTTAAATATCTTAAATATTAATAAATATTAGCTATATTATAATTATTTTTACTTATTCTTATTCTATTATAATACTTTTTAAAGAGATTATAAATCCTAAAAATTATATTTCTTAAGTATAAAATTTATACTTCTTAAGGTTTATATAAAGATTAATAATATCTAATTAATAAAGTACTTCTTTTATTACTTCTATATATAAAGCTTTATTTTTTAAGAAAATAAAAATATTATTTAAGTATATAATATATATAATATTAATAAAGCTTATAAAAGTATTATTAATATAAACCTAAAATATTACTAAAGTATTAATAAACCTAAATAATATTACTTAATATTTAAAATATTTATATTTTATATAAAATATTATTTTCTATTTATCTCTTTTATAAATATATACCTAATAATATATATCTTTTAAATTAAGTTTTATATATTAATTTATATCTTTAAGTTAGTTTAAAACTTTACTAATAAGAAGTAATAATATTTAATTTCTAACTATTATACTATTAAGTTTCTAATAGTTTATATATAGTTATAACTTATTTTCCTTTTTAAGTATAAAGAAGATTAAAGCTTTTATTAAACTTTTTAATTACTTAATTTATTTATTTATAAATATTTTTATTAAGTAATTTCTTAACTTCTCTAACTTTTTTTCTATTAGTAAATAAATAGGTCTAAATAGAGAAATATATTTAAGTTTAAAATTAATAATATAAATATAGTTTTCTTTTCTTATAAATTTATTTATAAGTATAATATTAAATATATAGAACTATTTAAAATATATTTTAAAAAGTTTAAATTTAAATAATACCTCTTATTTTCTTATAAGTTTCCCTCTAATACTTCTCTTAATCCTTCTTATTATAAATATTACTATAAATATAGCTTTTATTTCTCTTTTAACTTATATTATACTCTTTCTACTAATAACTACTTAAATATTATCCTTCTCTAATAAATATATCTAATATAATATTTTCTAGCTAAAATTAAGCTATATAATATAATATTAAAAAATACTTAAAATAATATTATAATTCTTTATTTTACTAACTTAGAAGTTATATAATATTATCTTAAATACTTTTAAGTTATTAATAGTTTTTATTATTAAAAACTTCTTTTTATAATTAAATATTTATAACCTCTATATTCCCTTAAGTAATAATTCCTTATTAGTACTTTTTAATAATATTCTATTATATAGTAATATCTTTTAATTAATAATATTCTTATTAGCTCTAAAGTTAATAAAAGTTTTTACTTCTTTTTAAACCTTTCTAACTTTAATATTTAAGATTATCTTAATATAAAAATACTCCTATTTCTTATCTTATAAGATCTAAATTATATTTATACTAATAACCTCTTAGGTTTTATAATATTAGTAACTAAAATATTTTAACTTATTATAGTTATAATAACTAATCTCTCTATATTAATTAAGGTAATAGCTAAACTTTTTATAATTATAATAAGTAACTTAAGTTTAATCCTTTATAGTAAATCCCCTATTAAGTATCTCTCTCTCCTCTTTTTTAGCTATACTATCTTCTTTATAAAGTATTAATATTAATATTAAAGCTATTACTATTAAAGCTAATCCTCTAAAAATTAAATCTTTAGAAATATAAACTAAAGTTTATTAATTATTATTTTTCTAAATAAGTAGTATAACTAACTAAAGAGTTTTTATTTCTTATAGTAGCTAATAAGTTATTTTAGCTTTTTTAATAATATTATTAAATTTATACTTTATAGCTAATAAACCTATTATTATTATTTAATCCTTTAGTTTTAATAATAATTAGCTAATAATATTAACTACTTAAGTTTTCTCTAATTACTTATTAAAATATTTTACTTTAATAAGTTTATATTAATTAATAAACTACTAATAAAATTAGCTTAATTTTTAATATTTCTTATTTAAATTAATTACTACTTAATAAGCTTTTATATCTCTATTTATAATAAAATCCTTTAATTATTTCTCTATTTCTCTCTAAATAGCTCTTAATATATTATTATTATATTTTATAACTATATAATTTATCTATTTCTATAAAATAATACCCTCTAAGTACTTTTTAATATATAAGACCTTTTTTTTATTATTAATAGAGTTATCCTCCTCTATTTTAAAATAGTTTTTTAATTTAAATAAGAAGTTATTAATATTAATTTATCTACTACTTTTAAAATAAAGAAAAAGTAACTACTTAAGTAACTTATTATTTTAATACTACTTAGAAGCTAAAATATCTATTAAAGGGGATATTAATAACTTTTTTAAAACTACTTCTTAAAAATTATTTCTATTTCTTAATATAAGAATTTATTTAAATATTTTTTTTTTTTTATTTATATTATTTTCTTCTTTAAAATAGCTTAAATTTATTTTATTAATAAGTCCTCTATTATATTAATATTAAATATTTAAAACTTTTCTATTAGCTCTTTATTATTAATTTTAAAAAGGTTATCTCTTTTAATTAAGTTTATAAAAGTATTATCCTTTCTATTAGTTATAGAAGCTATATTATTAATATTCTATTATTAAACTACTTAAGTATTATTAAGTATTATTATTACTCTAATAGTTAATATACTTATAAAGATAAATAGAAATTAGAATATATTAAGTTAGGTTTTATATAAAGTATTAAAGTTACTAATTACCTCTTAAGTATAAATTATAACTTTTATTCTAACCTATTTTACTAAGGATTTATATAAGAAGCTTTTTAAATCTTTACTAGGGATAACTATAATCTAACCTATAGTAGTCTACCTAGTGCACCCCTAGTGCCCTACTGGTTCCCCTGTTCCTACTCATAACAAAAGTGTATTCTGGTGAGTGTTGCTAGCTGGGCAATGTGCCCTATAACTTTAGCCAGCGTACCTAATAATAAGGACGACAGTAGTAAAGAAAGCGATAGGGGTTGCAATAAGGGTTAGACGATTGACTGCGACGATGGACGACGATAGGGGCGAGAAGAACGATATGGACGACATCAAGAATGAGAAAGAGGATAACCATTCTGTTCTATTATACTATCTCTTCATTCAGTTCTACCCGAATCGACCTATTGAAAGGAACAGGGAGACGGAAAGGGGCTTTGATTTGCTGCAGCCGTGGTAGCCAAACTTGTGAGACCGCAAATAGCCTATCCAATACAGTGCTGATGGCCCGTTCGCCTGTTTTGTCCTTCGAGCCTGGGATGTCCAGGTGTGTGATGAAAGGTGGTAGATGGTCTAGAAGTTCGCCTCTGAAGCACCACATCCCGATACGTAGCTTCTTCAAGAATAGGAACTTTGCGAGTGTCGATGCGAGATACACTTCCGGACACGCAACACCCTCGGTGCCTTCGATGACCAAGGTAAGTGACTGCAACCTGAGAGACAACGGCTGCAGACATTCGATCACCTGACTCGGCAGCGGTTCAAGCAACTCGGTGTTTCTTCCGGGCTCAAACAGATTGTGGTTGAGCTCTAGGCTGAAGTGGACAACGTTTGGCAAGTGGTTGATGAGACGAGCCAGGTTGTCATGGAAGATGATGACATCGCGAAGACTGAGATTGGTAATGCAATTGCCATGAAGCAGAACTCCTTATGGAACCTGAAAGATCCGGCACACTTCAGGGTAAGTGGTTCCGTTGATGTCGACTGCCGAGATCCTAGCCCAAGTGACGAAGTTCACTATGCCATCCAAACCGAGCTTCTAGCGCCATGGGCGCAGGAGGCTAGACCTCCAAGCGAACAGCTTTATGTTTGGGAAAGGTTTGTTGTCTTCGTATTGCTGAGAAAGAGGATTGATGGTCGTGTTGCCCATGCAATCCCGAACGATGTCAAGGATGTCTGCCTCAATGTAGAGCGAGATGTACTCCACCGCGTGCCGTGTGAATTGAAACACCATAGCGACTAGAGCAGCGCAGGCCAGATTTGCCATCCGTATTTGTTCACGTGTGTGCGGGGATCGGGGGGCGTCGAGGGGTGGCGTCGACCCGGTGAGAAACTCCTCGAGTGCTAGTCTCAGGTCTTGTGACAGTGAGAAACCTAACCTTGAGGCAAATTGCAGGAGTGCTGTTGCCTCTTCCGACGGCCATCCCAAAGTGTCCTTGTCAATCGGTCTGATTGCCAAGTACAACTCCTTCATGGTAACAAAATCACGGAAGTTCGGGTCAGCTGCTCCCATGACGTAAAGAAAATGAGCCAGATCCGAAGGTGCAGAGAAGTGGAGGATCTCAAATTGGTCGCAATTCAAGGGCCAGAGCTTGTACTCTGACTTGAATCGCCGCCGCCGGCTCCTGTGTAATGACGGCTCGTATTCAGAACTATCGAAGCCATAGCTCCTTTCGTTGTTCTTGGGATCTGGTACGCCGAATCTGTATCCGCGGATTCGTTGCATGGGTGCAAGATCGTCGGAGGTTGTCTCCACGTCGAGAAATTCCAGGGGCAGAGTAATGAGCCGAGCCATGTGTACGTTGTAGAGACAATAGCGTTGTAGTTTGATGTTGAAGTGAGTCTAGTGTGTGCGGTCTATTGATTGACAATGAAAAGTGGTATGCTGTTTGGATGTTGTCGTGGTTGTGGGATGTTTGTATGACGTGGTTTGCGGACGGATGGGTGCGAAAAGCACAAGATGTGCGGACCGAAAACAGAGGGGCATCGAGCTTGCCACAGCCCGCAGAAGTGCCTTGCTGGTCTGGTCGGTCGAGTTGGCAAACACATGGCAACAGCAATCGGGCATCGCGAAAGCACAAACGTCCCGGGAAAGCGCAATTTGTAGGAGGGAAGCCACGAGCAGCCGATGCAAACCTAGCCAGAACCAGCTTGCAGGTAACACGAGAAGGAAGCTGCGTCTAAGCAAACAGCAAAAGGAGTGTCTTCCAAGTTTGGGTGGAAACTGGGAGTCTGCATGAGCAGAAGTGTGGAAGGAGGTGACGTATGGCCAAAATACCCAGTGATGGAGCGCATAAAAAGAATCGGAACTTACTCCTCCTTCCCAGATTCTTGGACACCATCATCGCACACCTTCCGCTCCTCCCAGGGAAGCAAGGGCACCCTGCCCAGCTTCACCTCCCACAGCTTCATCATGCAGCTGTGTCTAGAGAGCTCTATTATCATAGTTCTTGCCGTCAGCATCTCCATCGTCCTGCTTCGTCCCCGATGGCGCGCCCTTGCTGTCATCGGTATCGTCCTTGTCGTCTTCAGTGTCACCCTTGGTTATCCTTGTCTTTCTCATCTACCTGGATATCAAGACCTATCCTATAGCCAGGAACCTTCCACATATTGGGTCTTCCACACATTGGACCTCGCTCAACCAGGCTCAAATAGTCCTCGGCTCGTTTCGCGCGCAGGCTCCCTCCGCCAGACCGCTTACCCTCCCAACCATGACCCGCAACTGGCTCGCTGGCCATGCCTTCCACAACTTCGACCTCGCCAGCTTTGCCGCTGTCAGTGCCACAGGCGCGTTCTACTCATCGATACCGGATCTCTCCACACTAGCCCGGACGGCGATGCCGACTCTAGATGCGACAAGCACATCACGCTGGCCAGCAACAACGATCCTACGTTGCGATGTTCTCAATCTGCCAGACCCTTTCCTTCCCGAGCTGGCGCACCTACCACAAATATTCCGTGTCCCGGAAGTAACAACTCTTGTGGCCCTGATGTGTTGCCTTGCCACTTCGGCCGTTGCGCTGAACGTACTGGAAGCATCTGCGCAAATGAAGAGGGTCAGTGTCGAATCTCTTTCGGTTGTCGTGACGCAGACGCTGACTTCTTGTAGAGAACATAAGCAAGGACCGCGACAGTAACAGAACTTTTCGTGCGAAACCTGCCACAGAGGGCGGCTTTCCTGAGGGAAATTCGGGGACATCACAACCAACGATGCTGGCAACGAACGCGAGGCTGCTGCCATGTTCTTTAGGTATGCCACCTCGATTCTCTCGTGCTCACCCTCGTTGCGTCTCTTTTGACTTCACTTGGCTTTGCTCTTGATTGGCAGGATTCTCCCCGTGCCGAGCTGTTGGCTGGCCCAATCTTGCAGCCACCATATGCCGCCAGACTCCAACGAGCTATGTAACGCCGTCCCCTTCGACTCTACAACTTAATTTCTCAGCCCTTCCGTTTTGGATAGTCGCGGGACGGCTCATGAGACACCTTGAAGGCCATGCCTAAACCTCGCAGCACACGACGTTACAATGCATAATTCTGGCACAAGAGCACGGGTCTATTATCCTAAATTTCATTTGTCGATTAATTTTTGATATGATCCCGACTGTATCCCTGCGAAACACCCGAAAAATGTTGTAGGGTTTAGTTCATCCTGTCTTGTATACACACATTCACATTGCTGCTGTATTTCTTTGTCTTCTTGATCCCTCTGTGTCAACAACACAACACATTGACGACAAACACTACACCGTGATTGACCTCGTTCGCACTCTGAGAAGATCTGAAGCCCCGGGCCCATGCAGTCTTATTCGGTGGTACTCAATGGTCATCTCATCTTCGATTAGTCCCCTTAGCTTGTGGATTCGGAACAACAGAGGCAGGGCTTACTTCTTCGCAAGTAGGTCATTATATGAACGATCTGATCGCGTGGGTGGGAGCCCTTCTTCTCAGCCAAGAATAACTTGAAGGGCGTCCGCTACGATTCTATTTTCACCGGGCCTGATGATGGCCAGATGGTGCAGCTTCTTCGGATCGCCAAGGACTAGGCGGTACAATGGGTACATCTTCAAGGCATCTGTGACAGTACGCCCGGCCCGCAAGCCTTTCTTATCATCACCCAATCCACGAACGAGACGCCGAGATCATTTCAGCTGTGGATGCACCAAAGACCCCTCAAATGCAAGTCTTCGGTGGTGTGACATCCAGAAGTCTGTTTCCATGGCAGATTACAAGTGCCGCGAGCTTTCTGAACTCAATGACTAAGTATTCTGGATTGTTCGGTACTGTCATCTCTCTCGACCCTTGGCTCCTTTGATCAGGATAGCCACACCTCCGATCCAACCGGATCTGGTATCAAGATCGATTACCCTCGCAACAGGTCTCCGAGAGCCTTTTGTATCAATCTTCAACCTCGCCACAAAATCGGCGATAGCAATGCTCAACACCATGAGGCTTTTGAAATGTCAATAATGACAACAACCAACCCCGGGTCCGCAAATTCTTCGAGACTTCACTTATGCCTGTCTGGTTTTGCGGACAAGTACAGTGCCCAGGTTCATTCCAAAGGCTCCAGCCGCCCATTGGTTTGTTGCAGACAACAAATCGCGTGTGGCCTGGGGAAGTTCAGTTGATTCCGTGGTCCTTGCTTGCACCCTATCAGTTGCTCCTCTACAGCGACATCTTGCTTAACCCACAATACTGGGGAGAGAGAACTTCGACGAGCCAGACATTCTGGCCGTCGGTATATTGGAGCAGACCGTCTCCATCGTCAAGCCCTAGTGGAGGATCGAATTCTCTGGCATCCAAGTATAGGGGATGTTAAAACCTTCGAAGGTGCAGGATGAAGTGAATTATTTCCTGCTAACGAAGGAGGCCCTTGAGACTGTACCTATCGACGACGCAGGGAAGCGATTCCTCCTGCCAGCTCGGTGACAAGACAGGCGCGTGTCTTCCGCGCTTTGGTCGATAAGCAGCGGGAGGCCACGAAGGCGTTGGCCACTGGCAGTCCCGCCTTTGAGATGGCTCGGCGTCTGGGCCCCAAGGTCCGTCGATCTGGGGCCCAGGGCAGGGTGAAGACCTGTATTTACTGTTACTTTGGCTGCACTGCTAATCAAAATGCCGTCGCCATCTCAAGAAGCAGTACGACGCCGTCATGTGGCCGACGCCTGGCTGCTGAGCCTGGCCGGGATTATTTGGACAAGTTCAGACCTGACTCGAAAGCCGTGTTCAGGCCCGAAGCTCATGGCGCTTTGATTCTGCTTCATTAAATCAAATTTCTTTGGTAGATGGGACAAGATTTATGAAATCTTCCATGGCATTCCTTCGACCGGGGCCCTTTCATAGTGGCCCATACGGGCTGGAGAAACAGTCGTTCGCAAGGCATCTGACCTTCTATTTTTGCGGGCACTGGCGAACACTCACAAGTCAAAGCGTCCTGCGAATGCGTAATGGCAAGATGTGAAGCGCTGTCTTCTGTCAAACCGGAAGAGTTGATCGAACGTGCTCATATACCTTCATCATGGATCTCTATCTCCCAGAGAGCCACAATCTTATTACCCTCCATCCGAACTTAATTGTCATCGAGGACTTCTGCAAGGCCATCAATTGAGGACGCTATACCCCGGGCCCCAATTGCCACGAAAACTGACCAGGACCAAAATTGGTGGGTCTCCTTTCGCGAGGCAGTCCGAGATAACGTGCCGAGCCACGGCATCTAGGACTTTTGAAAGACTTCAAGCCAAATGGATCCAAGATTTGCGGTTTCACGATTCAATAAACCGATTTAAAATCGTAATCCAGACACCAAGCGTACACCCGAGTGACGTGGGAGACCTATGCCGAGGTTAGAGGCTACGTTCGTTACCTATATGAACAGGGTGTCCTTGTCTCGTATAGCAACAGAGCTCGAGACGGTGATGTTTTCGAGTTTCGACTCGCTTATCAAGATTAGAGACATGAACATCATCGTCAAGACCTTGGAAGCTGCAGTGGTCCGGTGTGCGTGTGAGGTGCTTCAAAACGTGAACATATTGGTTTTGGGAAACTAGACACTTGACATATACAGAGATGCCTGTCCCGAATCTCAAGGCGGCGAAGACGCCGCCATGGTTGAACCCCGGGCCTCGAACATCATGACATCGATGAGATCCATAACTCTGCAGATGATTCGTGCGTCACCTCGGCCGTACAGGACCACTTCGTACTACCAAGCATGAGTTTGTTGATATTCTCAATCGCGGCTCTGCAACATGGTAACCAACGTCACCGCGCTGTCTGGCGGGTGAGAAAGCTCGCCAAACACATAATGTCAGCACCAGGCATCGATAGAAGTGAGGTCGACAACCTGCGCGGAGGTGATGCGGTCTCCGTAGGGTGATGAGGTGGTAAACATCTGGCAGCGATGTAGTCCGACACAGTGTTGTTTTCGTCGCGAGCTTCATCACTTACAACCCGGGGCCCTATACAGCGACTGATGTTGATGATCCTCAATTCGGCTGGTGCTATTTGCACTACCCCATACACATCTCACGAAGAGACACATGCAACGTACAGGGATGTCCGTCCCGGATCTCAAGGCATTGTGAGGAGTAGGTGCCCGGTACCATGAAGGTGAAGCGTAAGTGCTGTCTGCTTCGTCCTACCAGCTCAGTTACCACAGGCAATGCCACCAAACAGTATATCCCGGGTCCTCTATGGGCAGAACAGACGAAAGAGTCAACATACGCTGGCTATGCTACAGTGCTTTTGGCGAGGAGGACCGGACACAACCGTTATAGTCATGGCCGTCTACGCTCATCATAGTTCTTCTGCGCCGTGGAACAGATTTCGGGGCTTGCTGCATTGTTCTCAAACTGGACTCCTTGGGCTACCTGAGACACTGGCCGGAAAATTCGCACGTCAGCCATTGGTGTTGACCTATGAGAATTGACATCGACTCATGTTGCCTGGGCCAGGCCGCTTCAAGGCGGGAGCTGCGGAGTTCCGAGCACTAAAGCTTCTTCTGGATCTTCCCGGCCAGCGTTCTCAGGCTACAGAACCGGCATCATTGCCTTTCTCAAAGCCCAGCCCTATACATGAGGCTGGCGGTGGAGAACGGAGTCATCGATATGCCTGGAGGACTTAAGCCAAACTCAGACCACGGCCACAGCCAATGGATCCGACAAAGTTCTCTATGGTCCACTTCGATTTTCATACGGATAAGCGGCTTAGCAACGAAGCCAGTTGCGCCGAGGTACCCATGTCCAAATTCTGCGGACTGCCAATGAGGGACGACCCCTAAGGCAATCAAGCCGCCGGAGAAGACATGACGATGATAATGTCAGTATGTCACTTTTGGCTGCCTGGACAGTGCATACGCAGGACAGTGATAAGGACAACGAACGAGGACAGCCGATGAAGCACATCAACAAAAACAGCGTTGAGGTCCTACATGGCCTCTTGCCAGCCTGTTTGGCTCCTTATGGGTTTTCAATCCCCGGGCCCTATGCCGAAGCCTTCCTACCCATTTCGCGAACCCTAACGGTTCGCGACCTGCTTTGGCAAAAGAATGGTGATGAGAACACAGGGCCAACCGGCAGTAGGCTGGTTGAATTGCACAGCGATATGCGATGGTTGCTATAGCCCTCTCCGTGCTCTTCACAGGCAGAAGTTCTTCGATTCAATGAAGATTGCGCAAGTTTCAAGCCGTTCTCTGAGGGTACATCAAACCACGCACGTCCTCATTCGAGCTGATGCGATTCTGCAGCCATATGAGACAGCCTCGAGCGAGGACGGGACGCGTTTCTCGTCGTGACGATTTACCAACGCTAGCACAACGAAGTGCAAATAAACAAACGTTTCGTTCTAAACCGAAAGGGGCTGTAGGATGTCGAGAGAGACGTCCCACCTCTATTACGGTCCGTATGGCAATTCGACACCTTGAGATGCAATGGGATGACGGATTGCGCTGCCTTCTCACCTAAAACATAAGAAACTTACATCATAATACATCCCCGGGCCCTTGAAGGCTTGTAAGCGTCAGCCTCATCATTGAGATGAAATTTCATCTGGTTGAATGCGATCCCGGTGCAGAGCATAACGGCCAGAAAAGTGGGTATGGATCCCAACCTGCTCGAAGGGTCAGGACAACTAGATGTCAGCATTCCAGTTGGTGCTCATGACAGGCTTTCTTCCGCTCTGAGCGTATTGCTAGAGTCAGTCTTTTCGATATCCAGCTAAACTCCAGGACCTGAGTCAGATGGATTGCAATGTTATCAGTGGAGATCACATTCCAGATCTACATAATTGCCTATCTAGACTGAAACTCGATGTAGATGGAGGAGGCATCGGGGCTGGGTCCCACGGATTTCAAGCCACGGACACGTTCACTTGGGCAGTTGGCTTTTGTTCAGAAGTACTTGATGAACAATATGTCATCATGGCCAAGATCGATAGCCCCCCCAGACTTTGACGTTTAGCACGCCCTTGGCTTGACGCCACCAGCTGCTGTGTCGAAGGATATCACCTTCACTTCTGATCAAATTTGCAAAGCCTGGCGTGCAGTAATTCTACACCATTATGAGGATAAGATCTACCGACGTACTCTGGGTACCCAGAACGCCTTTCCATCCATTACCTAGGTCAACCTCACCAAAGACTTCCTTCTTCGGCAAGGATATAGACAAGCTAGCATACCGTGTCGCTATACCGAAGTTCGCCATAAAGGGAAAGAGGCTACTCAACCCCAGCCTGCCTATCGGGCACAAGTGCGTCTTCACCATCGTCAACGACGCAGATAATGATTTCGAGGAGATCGGCTAGGAGGACTTTACTCCATCGTCAAAGTCCCACTCGCAGAAGTTTACCAAGGACAAAAACATCAAAATAACACCAGCTCTCCGGTCGTGCGTTCCCCAAATTGTTGCGGCACATGTGGACGACCGCCCAGAGAGTAGGATGGAAGACCATCCCAACTTCGATCGATGGCGATGAAGCATGACACAAGCACGATTTATCAACTTGGATCAGAACCATCTATCTATAGTCTGCGGAATAAACTGGGGGAAACCAACACGAACACTCCTGGGCAGATATTTCCAAGCGGATTGTGCAGCCGATGATAGAATGGGAGGCTCAAACCCGGTCGGCGCCTTTGTCACTCAAGCTAACGCATGGGGCAAACGCAATATAATCCAGTGGTACACATCAATCCCTCAAGGAACTCGAGATGTGGAGACAAAGAATGCAAGATTGGCCCCCGGTTTATGTATGGCATCATCTTGTGCAGTATTCTTACGTGTTCTGCATCCATTTCTTGTCGCTCAAAAGTCTTCTTCGGCGAAAATATTGCCCCATTGTTGGCCCTCGAGCCCCGGGACCAATTCATTCATCCATCATGGGAGAAAAGATTTCATTCTCTCATGATACTGTCGTGTTCAAGTATCATTCTTTCCATGTCATCTGCAGAAGCGACGGCACTTTATAGTATCTATCATAATGCGTTTTCATCCCTTGAACTTCTTCAGTCACAAGACCACACATATGGGGTTTAAAATCACAGGCCCGCCGCCCCAAAAATTCGCCTATCTCTTCCTGAAGGCCGGCCATGCCTACCTTATAGTTCCCATATTCATCGTTGCATTTGGCCTGCAGATGTCTTTGTAGTTGAGATCATATGTTGAGTCCCGAAAGTAATGTGTTGCCGAGGGATTGCATGCGGTCACTAGCACGCTGAACCCTGGACCACAATTAGGACAGCGGACGGAGTCATGACGTCGCGCCAGTCGATGAACCCGCAACGCAGTTATCCTGCCTTTTCAGCACGCCTGCCAAGGCTCGCGAAGCGTTCTGAGCTCTACAAGAAGGACGTCGACGAGGACAAGCAATTCAGCCCCAATTACCCCTTATATCCCATGGTCTGTCGAATCACACGGATATTGCAATTCGCAAGGAGCGCTTGATTTGCTATAGGCCGTCGTTCCATAAGGTCATACTAAGCCGGGACCAGGAAATGCGTCCATATCATGAGCCACAGCGCGTTGGTTTCGTTGAGAAAGAGGTCTTCAACTTGGCATAGCCACAAACAAATCTACGGCCACTTAACCATATGCTATCCGCATTTTCCATCACGCGGCCCGCAAAGAAAATCTGAAGAACTTCATATTATCAGGTAACGATCAGCTAAACCGAGATCCATGATGATGCCAACGGAGCTGTAAGAAACGCAGCTGGACGAATCTGTCATGAAATGGCTTATGTCTACGGCCATGATTCGGAACCACGAGGGAGAGGCAACAGTGGAAATAACGTTGAAGATTCACTTTTTGCAGGCGGTCCTACAGATAGCCTACCGGAAGTTACCACACCTTAGCGAAGAGGTTAGTTAGCAAGGATATTGTCGTTCACTTCAGCGAACAACAAACTGTCAAGAGACGTGGGCTAGGTCAAAAAGGCTTCGTTTGCGAAGGTTGACGAGACCAGCACGATGGAGATTCGTAATCGCCATGCTCTCGAAAGCAATCTCAACCTTGCCCCTTGCCTCTGTCAATTCCACGAAGTGGGTTCCAGAGAAGCTGTGATGCTGGCACATAGCTTACTGAAATGGCCACTTTCATCTTCACAATTGTATGAAGGCGAGTCCTTCATCACGCGACTTATCCGTTGTTGATATACCGAATCCGGACCCGACAAACTGCCAGACGCAATTATGATATCTTACAAGGTGTGGTCATCACACCAATTGAACTCAATTTGTTCTTCAACCTGTGTATTGACAAGCCGAGCTCCAAACGTTGAACTTCGCCATCACCTCCACGTGGGGCCACACTATGGAGAAAGTCATTCTATTTCATCCTCCGATGGATCGTCTTCTTAAACCTCAGCTTCTCAAAAGTCAACCAACTAGACGCAGATCTCGCCTCCGGGCCCTGCACGGCGAACCCGAAGTCTAGGTCCTCTGAGAAGGATACTAACATTCAAATTCTTTCAGTACAGTCATGAATTGACGTTGAAGTGTCTCAGCGATGGCACCAGTCTCAACTATTTGGGCCACCTGACTTGCTCGAGGTGGACAAAATCCCCGTTCCGGCTTCAGTGCCCCAGGCAGTAGACGCCAGGTTGGACGTCGGGGCGCAAGTCATTCGAGCTGGTATCATCGCGAGCGACTGCGAAATCAGCAAAACCCTCACCTCCCTGTACAGGCTCGCCGAGATAATCAAGAGGTTCAAGTTGGCTCACCATAGCGTCGCTAGTATAAAATACCACCCTTCTACGATCGTTATACCGGCGTCAGTACTCAACCAGACATTCAAGGTCGCACATGAACACTTTTCCAAACACTTCAAAGTCCATACCTTTTACCAGACGAACACCACCACACCAAAGCACCAGAACAAATACACGATCAACAACGCTAACAAGCTTATATCCTTAATAAAACAGTTCAAGGAAAAAAGCGACAACCCCAGCTCAATAGACCACTTAATCTTAACATTTTACTCTACCAATAACCGTCAGCTAAGGACGGGCGTCGCAGAACCCACGCTAGAAGACGAGACCAAAGGTGTTAACTCAGAGGACGAGGAGGTAGAGGATCAAATAAAGTTCAACCTACTATACAAGCTCAAGTTTTTCAGCCTCATCACCAACAAGGGCCACACCATTAAGAACCCACAAGCATTAGCTTATATCATCACTAAGAAGATAGTCAGGCAATTCTTCTAGATCATAACGGCGACCCCAACGGTTAGCAGCGTCTAGGATCTGAAGGGTTATCTCAGCTTAATGTGGGACTCCGCCTTCGGGTATGAGACGGCCGAATCGGTGGAGCATTATCGCGAACAGTGCTTCTCTTCAAGGCCGATTTATCGTCTAAATAACCTCTCTACTTTGGCAGCTCGCACGAGAGGGTGATACACTATTAGAAGCAACAATTTTTCTTAAATCAGTGAGCCAGGCGTCATGTGTTATATCACTATTTACGAAAGCCTTAGGACAAAACAGTCAAGAATCTGCAAAGATCCTGCATCTTCTCAACGCCATGTTCATATATCGCATCTTCTTGGACCCTGAGACGTCGAAACCAAATTCGCCCCGGGCCCCGCAACGCAGTTGGATGGCTACGGCTACCAATTAAATGCAGCAGGTGTTTCCGAGACCAGCATTTTCATAAGCTTATTGCTTTTCACCGAGAAAGAAATCATCCTGTCTTTCTCTAGGCTCGCCCAGCTTCGCGACGTTTTAGGCGCAAACCCAACACACAACGGAAGGCTCTAGACAAATCGGAATCCTAGAGTTGTATTGCGTCGTCAAGTGTTGAGACGACCACTTGACAATTATAGGCGCCCCGCAACGCCCACTAAATCGCAAAGCTGAGGAGAAGGATTGAGTTCTCGTTCTCAAGAAAAGACCCAAAGCTCTCCAGATCGCTAAAGTGAACTTTCACAGAAGCTCGGAGACAATACATTGCCGTTGAGAATGTGTTCAAAGACAAGAGCCGGAGTACCTCTTATCATCGTAACACTAAAGCTCGGGCCCAAGATGAGTATGGTCTGTTGGCAGACGACGGAGCAGCTCGCGACGATGAGGTCATGGTTACCTCTCTATCGCTCAGTGCATCCGGTGTAAACTACCATGGTGCATGTCACCAAGGCCTCATCAATGAATGGCCCCAATCATGCCACCCAGACGCAGGCAGTCGGTCGTCTATGGCGCCTAGGTCAGAAGCACGCGGCATACTGGCGAATCCTACAGGTTCAAGATATCTTAGATTCATTTCGTGAAAACAGGGAACCTGACGAAGGCTCTGGTGGCTGCTCCTGTCAAATAAGATAACAGTCAGACCGGAATTCAAGAAGAGATGCATTGCCAAAATCCTTGCTCTCGACAAATCCATGTCCTTGTCTCTGTATGACGATCAAGGAGACTGTCAAGATGAGCGGGCCGAAGCAGAGCCCCGGGCCTCTGATAGGCCTTAGCTTTGGTGATTGATCTTCTTTTGCAGAGGAGGAAGTAAATGCGATATAACATTTGCGTCTGCTCCGGAGCCCAAACGGAATCTCCGTCTTGATTGCTCTTTTAGTAACTGTACGATGCAGAACCTCCCACTGGGTGCGGGATCCAGGAATGTCACTCGAAGGCTTCCGCTGACTTCGTTAGTAAAAGCTGAATGGGTCCCCAAAGTCCGAACTAATCAACTTCCACCCAAGCCGAAGATGGCAATGGGGGTTGGTTTCCCATAACGGGCGACGCCCTGGGTGGTAGAAAAAGATGTGCGACAGCCGCAGTTGGGCCTGGATTATGGCCGAGGCCGAAGCCGACTACTCTGCTCGTTTGTGGCATGAGCGTTTTGGTGCAAAGACACGGGCCCTGGACGAGTACTCCTCGCCTGGGAGGTTATCAACCTTGCTTCCAGTGGGAAAGCGGAAACACGACGGTGGAACGGCCCAGAAGTCCCAGAATTCATGCGAAGCCCCTTGGCCTTATAAAACGCAGATCGGGATCACCTCATCCAGGTCATATTGATTCAATACACCTTCTGACGCTTCATTTTCTGGGACTTGCATTCGAGAAGTAGCTTCGGATCAGGTTAAGCCACCCCGCAGCAGTCAAGTAGTCTTACCACTGCCATGGCTCTGGGCGCCGTGCCTACCTAAAGCGTGTGTCCCACTGTAGAAATTTCTGCTCTTCATCCTTCGATTAATACACTTTGGGGCGATGGACAGCGCTACCCAGCATTTTGCGACTAGCGCCAGTGTTTGCTGTGGAAAGTAAGGAGAGTTGGCATGACCCGCTGCAGTCTCGGCAAACCTCAGGATGGTTCTGCCTCGGGGCTAGAGAGAATCTTGTCACTGCATCGTTGGAATCCATTCTCGAACACAGCGGGCACGCATACCAATTTCTCCGACAATTTTTGAATATGCGAGAAGACTCTAGGAATGATTTTCGGAGTCGATGTCTAACAACGTTGCCCACGGGTCCGTAAAGATCGCCTACCTAGAGCCTTGTGCCCATTATATTAATGATGATCTATCTTGCTGGAAACCCTCGACAGGTCATTCAGCGAAGTCATTTCAACAGCATGCTGTGCCTGAAGCAACAAGGCAGATGGACTTGGACCTTGTCGGGAAAAGCAAACTCGACCCTTGCCACTATTCAATCGAGGGCGGAAACGAAGAAAACAAGTCCCCGGCCCCTGGTGACCTCGAACTTGATAGTCGTTCGCAGAGCAAGAGTGGAAGACCAATCGTAGAGTATGGACATCCCCTAGCGTAAGGGGCAGCCAGCTTTGAGAAAATCTGATTCCATCGATTACCTGGCTGTACGATTCCCTAGGGCCTACCATTGACATTCAAATTCCTTCTTGTCCCGGCAGGCTTCATGGCATCGATGCTGTTCCGCGCGAGAAAAAATATGCGTCGGAACAGTGGGGAGGGGAGGCATCAAGAGGTGCATTCGCCGGGATAACCTCCTCGCGGCCAAGTGCAGAATAGGTAACAACGATAATTGCCTTTGGTCCACCACGGGCAGCCTTCACCTGAGTTCATTTGTGCATAGCCACATATTTATATACCTCGGGACCTAATACTGCATCCACGGGCCCTTTCCCAAGGGATGCGATATCTCCAGCCACTAAACATACTTAGTTCAAAACCGTATGTCTAGGGTATGGTGGCGACAGAGGTCGATATGGCCGTGAGAACTGCCATTGGAAATGGGTGATTTCCGCATCAAGATCCGCGACAAAACGTGGGACTTACGCGCTTGCCCCGGGGCCGACGAGTACAATTGCGAAGAGACGTTTACAACGTACTCTTATGCAAAGCACCATGCAGACCAGAAGCACATAGGGTTTTGGTATTTTGCGGAGCCTAGCGGTGGTGAAAAAAGGTAAAGTTTAATCAGAGTCTGAAGAGGCAAACAAGAAAGGGGGGGAGAAAGGCGAAAACGTCATCATGATATCTAAGAACAGAAACAAGACGAAACGAAATATAACTACAATAAAACAATATGATAAAACAACAGAGTCACAATATGGGTGTGACTATCTCTCTAATGTTATCCATAGAGATGAGGCTCGCTGCTGCACGTCACGCCGCGTGAATAGCGTGGACGGATGGTTAGCTTTCATCCATCCAATCATTACCCTGTCCATCATGCAGGGCTTATGCCTCAGTTCATGTGTGCAAGCAACAGTAGACAAGGATCTTATCTCGGCAAATTACACTGCAATCTTAACACCTCCCGAAGGAGTATTGCAACTGGAGGCGTTGTTGGAATCTGATCCACGCAAAGGCCAAGTAACTCGTTCCCAACCGTGGGGCTTCAAGTCTGAGAATTCACAGCATGGTCATCCTAGCCTGGTGGAGGGAGGACACACACGTGCCCCTGCCACGGTATGCTCCACGAACGGACACAAAAGAGAGTGCCAGGAAATAGATTCTTGCGCTTACACACTTGCCGTAGCCTTACGGAAGACGATGGTGTACACATTGGTCAAACACCGTGTCCGTCTTGTCCATTTCCCATACAAAAATACGCCAAGAGCGCAAGTAACCACAGTCCTGTCACCTGTGCTTATGCTCATGTTCGTCCAATCAAAGCACTTTCCAGTTGTAGGCCACCTGGCGTGCATCCAATCCCCAATCCACGCTTCATCGGCCCCGAGCGTTGCTGCACTGCGTTGTTAACCTCCCCGGAGGAAATATTTGCCAGGGATGTCAACCAAAAGTACCTTGCATGTCACATCTTGCTTGCTGACCTCGTTCTCCACTGCAAATGAAGCCCCTCTTGAAGCAACCTTGTGATGCGATAATGAACATGAGATCTTAGCCTGCCTTTCTTTTGGCAAGTTGGTGTTTTGAATGACGGCAATATTCCAACCAGGGGCTGACTGCCGTAGTAAGAAAAGAAAATGAACACATGACAAGACAGTGCGCTCGACTGATGATTCAATGAGTGTTTGATTTATGTTAGACTCAGATGGCTGCGGCACGGGAGAATGAACGCCTATCCTGCAAGTGAGTGCTGGAGCTAGGTGCTGCTCATAGGTGCATCCATTCAACGTGGACGTATGTTTGGAAATGACCTGCGTCGCATCTACGCTGCATTTAGGCTCCTCTTGTGTCCCATAAGAACGTAGCAATTAGCGGGTTCGCTGCCCTCACGCGACTTGAACATATTGACTCTACGCCGGTTGAGGGCGAGAATCCGGAGGTTCACTGCATTTTCAACCTCCGCAGAGACAATCCTTGTCAATGTGTTCGACCGATACATCAGCACCTTGCAATTTGACCATCTCAATACGCTTCTTCATTCACCGAAATACAGCCACCTTGTACAGCGATTCCAATCTCTCTGCAGGTAAGCACTTCAGTCTGGATGACGCAGTTGACTGCTCATTGCAATTCCACGTCTGATTTGGCTACCAGGTATCCCGAAGGGAGGTTCTACCAGGCTGTCAGCTACTGAAGAGCATCACTCTGTTTACGACCCAAATCAACCAACATTTTTGCAGCGGATTTTCAAGCCCATCGGCCAGTAAATCATTTGCAACTTGATGCTTTGGCTCCTGCACATCGTCATCATGTTGAGGAAGTTTCGAGCCCACCCAGTAGGGGTTTTCACAGTAGGGGAAAAAGCAGTAAAAGCACCTCGGTCAGTGCCCGCACATCGTCATCATAAGTACAGACGCGGCGTTCGGCGTGCATTACGAAGATTGGGGGAGGGGAGGATCCATTGATTGCCCCACGAAGAGCCGCCCTTGACACGAATGCTTGGAGTGTTGAATAGAGGTCCCCACCAGATCGTGACCGGCTTCACTGCATTTTGGACCTCTCCCGTAGGAACATGTACCATAGGTTTGCTACCCCTTTATCATCCACCCAAAGTGTCTGTACATGATGGCATAGAATGCAACTCAGGTTCTGTCCATCCAAGGCTGTTATTACTAGAACACAGAGAAGGAGCGTGGCCATCTGTCGAACATCCCACATAAACCTGAGCCCCTTTCAAATAGTACCTGCTATCATTGGCGCGCCATGCGATAACGTTCTGAATGTTGCTGAGTTTCCACCAACGTCTAATGCGGCTCTACCGGGGACAACGACAAAGTACGACGGACCCTGGTTCGGTTTTCATATTCACTGCATTTTAAACCCCTCCCGAGGGTATTTTGCCTACAGCTGTCAACCAATTGCATGGATTTTCTTGACGGCGGCGCTAACTACAAAGTACGACGGACCCTGGTTCGGTTTTCATATGCACTGCATTTTTAACCCCTCCCGAGGGTATTTTGCCTACAGCTGTCAACCGATTGCATGGATTTGCTTGACGGCGGTGCCAACTACACTGCAATTTTATCCCCGCCAGAGGCCAGGCCTGCCAGCGATGGTAACCAAAAAGTGCAGTACTTTGCATGTCTTCTGACTTTGTGAGTTGCGGCTTGATGCGTAATCCGTTTACGCGGCAATTGAACATCAGAGGTGGACATTATATAACTCTGGCTGGACGACGAATCATACCCGTGACTGTTGTTTTTGTCCAACCATAGGTGCTTCTCGGTCTGATTCACTGCAACCATAACTCCTCCCAAAGAATTGCCAACGGCGTTTCATAATCAATGAATATCTGGATTGGACGGGCTAGTTCTTTTCACAGCTCCCGTGACGCTGCTAGGGACAACCTCTGATGGAAATTCACATTCGAGAACTGTGCCAAGACGTTATGCGTAAAAACAATGTCACAATGATATCTAGAACAACTTCCACATTTCAAGTGAAATTAAATTACTATCAAACACCATGCCCGCCATGTCCGTTCCCCATGTAATCATTCCCAAAGGTATCATAAGTAAGCCTCCTCAACCTCTCAATCTCATTCTCGGTCGCCTTCTTCGTCCCCTTCAACTCAAACCCGTCATCCCCGAGAACGCCAACCGTAAAGACCCGTGTTCCATCCCGCTTCTGGAACCATCCCATCTGAAAATTCACATTGGACATGTGCCCGTGGAGCTCCTCCTTCAATAGCATGTGCGTCCCGGACGGTAAGTGGTCCGCGGCGTTGGAACCCCTCAACAAACCGACCATGCTCTCGATACTGCTGAAGCCTTCGGGCGCTAAGCCCCTGGTGCCCATGTTGAACACACTCTCTCGAGATTTGAAGAGAATGGCAGCAAAGTTGACGACGCCTGCCAAGCACAGGATCGCGACGATGATGTATGTGATCATTGGACTCTGCTTCAGTCGACGTCGACCTGTGTCGATGACGACGGCGTCAATGTCCGGGAGGGCTCCTGGCGCGCCAGACGATGTCGAGTCTTCGTCAAGCCCCAGACGGCCCTCGACGTTCAATAGTTGGCCCTGAATAAAGCTGTACTTGTGATTCAGGCGCCTTAAAAGCTCTCCCACCTCCAAATCCCCTGCCCATGGCTTGACATAGGATTGTATTTCGTTTTTCATCACGTCCGCCAGGGTATCGTTGAGTTCCACCCGGCTTAGTCCCGCCTCCAAAGGAAGATCGATCGGGGGATCCCAGGTCCTCATGGTAGAAGGGTCGGTGATTGGCGGGTTATCCGCGTCGATGATGAACTCCCCATCTACATTGATCAAGTTCACCTCGGTGTCGACTTTGGCGACGGTGTAGTTGCATTTCCAGATCTCCAGGAACTCGAACCCTTTTATCATCGCCGAGTACTTGCCCCAATAGTACGTATGCGTCCTGACGGGAAAGTACTGTTCATCTGTGAAGCCGCTTTCCGCTCGAAGGTTGCAGACACCGATGGTCTCTCGGAGATTCTCGTGGGACCTCATGATCCCAGCGAAGTAATCGCCGACAATTCCCGCGTCGGACATCAGGTTGAAAACATTTGTCATGTTGGCGCTTGTCTGCTTGGAATTGCTGCAGGTAAAGGGCTCGGTTACCGTTGTCTGATAGTAATCCAGCCCGCTTTCTGTCATGTTATTCTTCAAAATGAAAGAATACTGGTCGTCGGGCAGCTTCTCGCAGTATGACTGAGTTTGGGCGGCTGGAACAGTCATTTTCAGCGTCTTGTTCTGCGCACCTTCAATGCCGTCCAGACCGCCAAGAATTGGAAATACGAGATCGCCAAAGGTGTTGCGAGAGGAGCTGAAGTTGGTGCCCTCCGCTCGGCTCAGAAGACCAGCCAAGGCCATCCTGGTGACAGAATACTGAGCACTGTTGTTATCCGCTGCGCCCGGTTGAGTTCCGAACCAGTTTTGCTGCGTCAGTTGGAGGCTCGTCTGCTCTGGCACCGTCTCCACAGTGAAGAGGACGGCAAGCAGAGTTGTCAAGAAACCGCAAATAATAGCCAGGGTCTGCGCAAGTGTCAATGCCCAGATGCGACGACGGAAAGAGTGGTAAAGTGCCCGGATTCCAATCATGTCGAGTAAGGAGCAGTCGACCTCCTCCACGCTGCATGGTCGAGAAGACAGACATGAAAGAAGTGCGAGATTCCGATAGATATGATCGCATGAGCTAACATATCCAGAAACGATAAGGGCAACTGTAGCTGGTAGCGAAGTCCAAAGGAGGTGCCAGTAGCCGTCTTCATTCACATCGATGAATCCGTTAGATGTTTCGGACAGACGCAGTGTGTAGATGAGACCGGCTGCAAGGATGGCGACGAAGATGACAAAGGGCGGCCGAACCCAAAGCCTGAGAGCTGTCGGGATGAATCTGCACCGTCTCCATACAGCTGAGATGTCGATAAGCGCTGAAGATTCAACGC
Source organism: Colletotrichum sp. SAR11_239 (assembly GCA_025328985.1). Classification (NCBI taxonomy): domain Eukaryota; kingdom Fungi; phylum Ascomycota; class Sordariomycetes; order Glomerellales; family Glomerellaceae; genus Colletotrichum; species Colletotrichum sp. SAR11_239. The sequence continues at coordinate 81,045 of JAKMWZ010000224.1, forward strand.
CTTCGACGAATTTTGGATGATCACGGAAGAAGATGAGATTGCCAACCATAGTGGCGGGATCTCGATGCCAGACAGTCGTGCGACGCCTGAAGCGTATGGCAACCAAGAATGCGATGCAAGTGCTCAGAGCGGATAGTACGATCATGATCACGCACACCAATTGGTTGACAATCAACTTGTCAGTGCTCTCCAGGAAAGCCCCATCACGGCTGAAGCTGTCGGGTTCTCGAAGAAGATAGTGCCCCAAGAAGGGACCTAGCGTCTGCGTCAGGTTCTTTACAGAGTCGTATAAGTTTTCCGTGGTGATCAAGCTAGCATCTCCTGAGTCGTAGTCATTGCCCCAGAATAACTGGTTGGCTTTGAGGGGTCCGGCCGTGTTCGTTTTGTATGTGTCGGGCACAAAATGTCCTCCCATGTTTTCTGGGATCGACTTGTAGAGCAGCTTCCACGTGTCTGCCGCGACGATGATCTTTGGCTGATCTTCTAGCACGGTGATCTTTGGTATGATACCGTCGTCCACGACCTCGACTTTTGATAACCATGCAGTCGGCGAGCACAGCACGGCAGCGCCGTCCGTGAGGTACATCCTTGAGGAGTTGGTTGCCGATCTATCGAAGCGACCCATCCAGAACACGAACTGCGGACTTTGGTCGGGCAGGTTGCGGCATGGTCGCCTGGGAGAAAGAGTGTCATTCACGGTGCCCCAGGCCTCCCAAGAGCGGCCACTATGGATGCTTGGCTGCGATACTTCGTAGTTGATGACCGGTATCTCAGCATCGCAGCCTTCGAACGTGAGATTCACGCCAACGGTGGTGACGATATCTCCATCTTTTCCTTCGCTGTAGGTTGTGCTCCATGTTGAGTGGCTCTGCATCTTCAAGCACTGCATGTCCGAGAAAACAGCATCCACAATAGCCGTCATTGGTGACTCAGAGGTTCCTCTGGCAGTACCGTTCACTTCCCGGAATGTCTGGTACGCGGCTGTTTTGCTGACCCCAAAGGGATACAGCATGTCGAAATCCTTCATCGCTCGAGCCGCATAGTAAGGTGTGGTGTCGTCGGTGTCATCTAGATAGCCCACGTTGAAGGAGTCGAGGACATCCGTGGTGATGTTGCTTGGTATCTCAACCGTCGTAAGGCCATACAGCGCAGGTGCCATGATGATTTGGGCCTTGAGAATAAAACCAATCGTCGTGGTCAGAAATACAAGATAGTGTTTGTGCTGCAGAGACTGAATCAGGGCCACGAATGACGACATCGCTGTGTAGTCGAGCGCGTAGCCGTCTTTGCCCAAGGGCATGTTTTGGCGCATTGCAATCCACGGCATATACCGCATAGCCTGGAGTTCCACTCGTGCCCATAAAACGGCAAGAAGGGCGATAGCTTGCCGAAAGTTAGTTTCCCGAACAACGTACTGAGGTGCTGGTGATGAGACGCGTACCTGCAACGGGCCCGATTCGCCAGACGTAGACCAAATTCGCCTGAGTCTTGACGAGGCCATCATGTTGATTGCTATACCGCATCATGAACACCAGGCCCGCCGTCATGAGGAGGAAGAAGACGGCAAAGGTACCGACAGACTGAGGTCGCAGCCACTTGGGTCTCCAGGTTACACTGCGGTGAAGTTTGCCCTTCTCGGCTTCGTTTCCATCACTGACACTAATGGCACGAGTCCTCGGCTCATCGTATTTCGTCTCGGGCAGCTTCTCGCTGTTCTGTCGAGGCGGAATCGCCGGCGATTCTTTTGGCGATGCTTGGCGAAGGACAGTGAACTGCTCCTCGTCGCCTGTTCCATACTCCCTCGTCGGCGGTCTCGAGTGTGTGTCGATGGTCAGGCCGTGTGTCGACTGGGCAAAGACGGCCAACTCCTCGGCAGTCGGTACGACCGTCTTCGCGATTGGTTTTCGAGGGATCGAGTATCTCTTGACTGTGTTCCCACTCAAGGCTCGCTGCCCGGCGGCGATTGTATCCATGATCCTAGCTCCTCAATCTCGACCGTTGGCGGGAACGAAGGATTTCCATCGGGCAGATGAGACAAAAAGGCACAGCAACAGCTTTCGTTTCTTTTGGTGGCACAGCGTCCCGCGCCGGAGGAGCGGCTAAGAATCTTTTGTAGCATGCCGGCGGCCTGTTCCTGCAGCAAGGCTAGATGGAGTCGAGTCGTTCGTGTGGGTGGACCTCTTGCGCGAGAGATAATTAAGCGCCCGCGATCAGGTTTGAAACGCAGTTTGGGGGCTGTGATGATGGAACAGAGAACCAACACACAGTGCGGCCAGGCAGTGGCCCGCTCTCCGTGGGACGGCTGCAAGGCTGGGTGCATGCAGTGGCAGGGGCCAAATGCTACTCGATGTTGGTGTTGCAGGGGATCTGTAGGAGACGATGAGGCAGGTGAGCGGCGCAGTCAGAAAATAGTGAGAGCTGAGTTGTTGGTGCACAGTGCCTGAAGACGATGTCGCGACATTGACGAAAGAGGAATGGGCCGGCCCCGACGATCGGATGCTGTGCTGGGTGAGCAAGGCTGGTGAAGCGAAATAAGAGGAAATGTTTGGGGACTTTGCAGCCTGGACAGACAAGGTTTGTGAGAGTGGTTGGAGTATCCGTACCTATCGTGCCTAGATGGCTACGACCTGCCCGGTTGGGATGGGGAGGCTGACAGCGGAGATTGGATCGGGAAAGCGCAGACTTTTACGAGGCGAGTCGTGATGTTTTGTCGAGGAAGGAGAGATGAATGATAGCACGCGCCATGCAGGAAGGCGCGAGCAATCCAATGTTTCTGACAGCAGGCACGGTGCGGGCCGAAGCTCGGGCATCCACCAGCCCGGCGGTGCGGATTCTACGGCGTTTGCAGCACGGCGTCACGGCCCCACCAGGGAGGCCGGTATCCAGGTGAAGGGTAAGGCACTTCCAGCTGCTGCCGCTGGGCCAGAGGGCAGTGCGCCGATCTCATCGGCGCATGAGGCGGCATCTGGCAGAACTGCCAAGTACGTAGAGACGACTCAGGTCTGGTCTCACAGCGGATGAACGGTCTTCATTGCCTGTTTCTCCGAGGCAAGCCTGCGGCGCAGCGGCTGCGGTGGAGGTTGCCCGCATGACCTGAGCAAGCACACAGAGCACTCCACAAAGCTGGTGCCGGATCTCGCAGTGACATGTTCCGTTTCTACTGCGTACATAGTATGCCTTACCTAGATGATCATAGAAAGCAAGCCATCAGTCGGAAAAAAGGGCAATAAACAATGTCGATGCCAACCCAGCCGAATTCCCCATCGCCAGTCAAGCTAATTTGACTGCTGCAATACCCCTCGTCCATCACAGCATCATCCTTCCACTTTTTCCCAGTAACCAGGCCTGGACCGGCCTTACAGTGGACTCGTGCAGTGGACCAACGGCGCAGTGCAGCGGGCCCCCATCCAAAGACCCTTCATGGGTAAACAGCAGCTTAATGGGCTCTAGCTTGCCGGTTCGCGAGGGCCGCGAACCGGCAGGGGCGGCGCCACCCAATTTGAAGCCGGCGATAAGGACACGTGGAGCGCCGATAAGACACGCGACCGGGTCTCAGCGCTTAACAATAAAACCTGGCCGCCACTTTTTTCTTTTTTGTGTGTTTCTCGTCGGATTGATTGACTGCTTATTACGCCTTCTTAAGAAGTTCTTTATCTGCAGCCCCAGGACATGGTGTTGCATAATTTGGGTAATCAACATTAACCATAATCCCCAAGCGCGGCATTGACGGCAGACCTGGTCGGTGGTCACTTGCACTTTCCCGTCCAACTTTCCACCTTTACCCTTACCCTTCCCTTTCCTCGTCATCTCGTCTGGTCTGGTCTGGTCTGGTCAGTGGTCAGTCACATCATCAGCTGGACCTTTAGCTGGATTCAATCAGCAGGCCCCCATCCATTGTGTGTCGCAGCTGCCAGCCCGCCCCCACGTCTGAGTCGGGAAAAAAACCAGCCGGCGCTGCATCACGGTACTTTTTAAGGCGAGGAGCAGGCAGGGGGACT